>LDKF01000534.1:27077-51695 GCA_001026735.1 Rotylenchulus reniformis
AAAAACTAGATTTTTGTCATAATGCATATTTATTTTACACAGTAGTGGGCATCGCCATACGATTCCATCCTTTGTGGTATTGCGCTGAACCTGTGTCATTTCGCGAGCACAATCATCGTCTGGACATTGCGGTGGATCAGAGCGAAGGATTTCGCGCTCGCGCAGAAATGCAATTGCGCCATTTGTGTCACGAATTTGATCAGTGAAATCAAAAATAGTCATTTTGCTAGTAAAAAAATGATTTGGAAAATAATAAAAAATAGTGACGCAAAATCGTATTCATTTCAACGCCAAAAATTAATCCCGGAGAGTCATTTTCAGATGGTTTTAAGAAAAAATAAAAAAGTGGCGTCAGATGACGCATTACGTCAAAATGGACGACAGAATTGTTTTTCCGCTCGTTTCATATGTCGGCGACATTTTCCTATCGAGGTTAGAAAAATCACAACAGTATATCCGGTGTTGTTTCCTTGATGGAATTTTTGGTTTTATACTCTTGTTCAGGGCCATAAAATGCCTAAAATAAGACATTAAATAATGTGGGCTCCGGGGGTTGGTGGAACGGGCACAGTTCGGGTGCGGCGCTGCCGCTTGGTTAGGGTCGCCAAGTCGTGGGGTAGAGGTTTATCCAACAAGGGAAATGGGACAATTGTGGACAATGAGGGGAGGAGGTTGGGTGGAATGGATGGATCTGTTGGCCGCTGTCGTCGGGCTTGCTGTAGTCGTTGGGTCGTCGGACTCGCTCTTGGTCTCGCTGTCGCTGGGCTCGCTGGGTCACGCTGTCGCTGGTTTCGCTGCTTAGCCTCGTCTGGAGGTTGTGTTGTCGCTGCTGCTGTGATGCGAAAGACAAAATGTGGGGCATACTGGGCGACTTATAAAGGCACAATCGAGAGTGGAGGGATTGACGAAACAAGGCCAGTTTGGGTGGTATTCGGCGAAAGGGAGCAAAGAATTGGGAGAAATCACAAACAAGATGGAATGTGGGGATGGTGGAAATTGGGCGAATTGGTGCAAAAAACACACATTTGTGCAATTGCAAAGTGTGATCAAAGAATGATCAATTTCAGTCCGATCTAGGGCTGAAGCGCATTTCGCCTAAATGCGACACTCCCGGCGTGACGAACGTTCGCACTCATTGCGCCTTGTTCATTCCAGTTTGTGCTCTGTTGTCACCGCTCGTGTGGTCTCGTTGGTTGCTGCTCGTGCTGGCTCGTTCATGTGCTGCTTGCTGTGTCCCTCTAGTCGCCTGCCACATTGATCGCAAGAACTTGATGAGTCGGATCACCTCTGCTTTGTTTGTCCTTGCTTCTGACTGTGGTTGCTGCTTCTGGTGAGGTTGGGCCTTTTGCTGCTCGCTTGCCTCTGTTTGCGATCTGTTGTCGCTGCTCATTGCATGGAAGAATTCTTCCGTGACGTTGTTCATTGGCTTCTGCTTTTCCTCGCGCTGCTGTTGTGGATGTGCATCTCTTTGGGATGTCGATCCGTGCTTTGTATTCGCTGTTGGCTGGTTGGTCATAGCGGCAGGTGTCGTCTCTGTAGTTTGCCGCTCCGCTGCTCTGTGAACTGTCATTGACTGTTTGCTGCTGATTTTCGTTGTGGTTTGGCTCTTCGTTGATCTGTGCGTTGGTCTTTGCGTTGACCTGTTGTGCGGGTTGCACCCGATTGGGTTGTGCGCTGGAATTGTCATCGTGACGAAGTTGACATTGATTGCTTGCGTTGTCTGATCTATCTTTCCATTTCCATAGATCAGGTTTCCGAGTCGCGATGAACAGTGCATGAATCCTGATTGCAGCTGCTTTCCGCTTGACATTTGCAATTCAGGCCATAGATCCATGCCCAGGAGCACATCTGGCTCTTTGCTCTCAATGCATCTCAGCTTTGGCTGTTGCAGTTCCGTGACATTCAGAGCAGATGCGTTGATCCCTGGGAGTCCATTGGTGATGAACTTTGTTGTGTTCAGCGCTGTGATGAGCTTCTCTCCCGCTGTGCCAAGCATGCCTAGCTTGACGCGCTCGCTGCTGTAGTTCTTGGCTTGTCGTTCGCCAAATCGTGCAATGTAGCAATCATCCCGTCCGCTGCTTGGAAGTTGCAGCCTTTTTGCTGCTTCCTCGGTGATGAATGACTTGTGGCTGCCAGGATCGATGAACACTGTTGCTGTGATGCTTTTCTCTGCGGCTTCTGGATTGAAGATTGTTGCTTCCGTTGTCATCAGCAGAGCTCGCTTGTCATCATCTCTCATTGCATGGCATTGTCTGTTCGCTGTTGATCGCACGTTCGCTGATGTGTGCAGTTCTTCATTCCTCATCTGCACATGTTGTTGGCACAATGCTGCCGGATGCTGTTGCTTGCAGTAGAAGCATCTCAATGGTCTCGGACATCGTCTCGCGTTGTGTCCTCTCTTCAGGCATTTGTAGCAGAGTCGCTTCTCTCTGACAATTGCCTCTCGCTGTTGAATCGTGGGATGCTGGCGGCATTCCTCGTGCCAATGATTGCCGTGGCAAAATGCACATGGGTACGGCGGTTGCCGTTGTCTTCCTTGATCGCTGTGCGCTGAATGGGTTGATCCCCTGTCTGAGCCATTTCTCTTTGTGTTAGGCTCTCTTCCGCTGTCAAGTGTTGATCCGCTGTACGCTGTGTTGCGCTTGTCTTGTGATCCTCGGGGATCCTGTTGTGGCCATCGGTGTTGCGCTGAATGTGGGTGTCGCTGTTGTTCCCTTGAATTGTGGAACTTGGTGAGTCCGTACTCACACATGACCTCTTGGATTTCTGATTCTCGCTCAATGGCGTCGCTGAGGACTTTCCGGAATTGGGACGTAGTCCAGCCTGCAGGGTCTTCGCGTTTCTTGATGATGATTGTGCGCAGTAGTCCAGGCGTGAGTTTCTTCTCCAACATCAGGTACGTCTGTGGTCCTTCGATGTTTTCGCCTGCATACTCCAGCTCTCTTGCAATGCGTTCGATTTTCAGCAGGAGTTCCTTGGCTTCGCGCACGTTGCTGCAGGGCTTCAGGTTGGCAAGTTCCAAGTGCAGATCGCGGATGTGTTCTTCTTTGGCACCGTAGGTGTCCATGAGCATGCGCAGTGCTATGTCGTAGTTCCGGTCTTCGAGTCGCATTCCTGCGATGAGAGCGCGCGGTTCTCCCTCGAGCAGCCCCCTTAGTAGATTGAGCTTTTCAGCTTTGGTGCCTGTTCTTCCATCCACAGCTGTGCGGAAGGCTTCGATGAATTCAGTCCACTGGGTCCGTTGTCCATTGAACTTCTCGAGCTGGATGATGGGGAGCTGGTACAATGATGCATGTGCCACCTGGGGTTGTCCCTCTTGGACTTGCGCTGCTTGGGTTGCTTCTTGGAGTGCTCTGGCGTGGGCTAGCTTCTCTGCTCTCTCTTCTCTCTCTGCTCGATTCCGGTAGATTTTTGCGTGCACTGCCAGCTTGTCTTCGATATCTTTTAGTGACTGCAGCTTGTCCGTTGCTTCATCCGTCTTCTCGCTGAGCTTCCTGTCTTTCTGGAACTTGTAGTAGACTTCTTCCTCCGCTTCTCTGTCATTGCTTGACATCTTCCTCAGGAGGTCAGTCCAATCGCTGTTTGCTGATCGCAGATCATCGATGCCGGATTCGATCATCCGGATTTCCCTTCTGCAGCGCTCCAATTGGCATTCCAACGTGTATGCGTTCACTTCCGCTGGCTTTGTGTTGTCAGGCTGTGCTGAGAAGTCTGCTGCATTTTTGGCCTTTGCGATGGCCTTCAAGGCGGCGTGAATCTTGCCTTGAATTGGTCCTGACATTGCGCAGTTGTGCTTTTTTGTTTTCGCACTGCGCTGTTTGGCCAAGTCAAAAAGTCGTCGAAGGACTTATGACAATTGACCAGTCAAAAGTCGTCAATGGACTTAAGACACTCTTTGGACGGGTTTGGTTTGTCCGGTGGAAAGCCAAAAGTGGTCAGAGCACTTGAGGCAATCAATGAGAAAGAAGTAATCGTCAAAGGATTAACTTCGATCTCCTGACTGTTTCCCTTTGATGTCCCTTCCTCTCTACCGGTTGTTGAGTGTGGTCCTGTGCTTAAGCTGCTGGGTCGGTCAGTTGTTGCTCAGCCGGTCAGTTGTCGTGCAGGTCGTTGTAGGTCAGTCGTATCCTGCCAGGGTCGCCATTAACTGTGGGCTCCGGGGGTTGGTGGAACGGGCACAGTTCGGGTGCGGCGCTGCCGCTTGGTTAGGGTCGCCAAGTCGTGGGGTAGAGGTTTATCCAACAAGGGAAATGGGACAATTGTGGACAATGAGGGGGAGGAGGTTGGGTGGAATGGATGGATCTGTTGGCCGCTGTCGTCGGGCTTGCTGTAGTCGTTGGGTCGTCGGACTCGCTCTTGGTCTCGCTGTCGCTGGGCTCGCTGGGTCACGCTGTCGCTGGTTTCGCTGCTTAGCCTCGTCTGGAGGTTGTGTTGTCGCTGCTGCTGTGATGCGAAAGACAAAATGTGGGGCATACTGGGCGACTTATAAAGGCACAATCGAGAGTGGAGGGATTGACGTAACAAGGCCAGTTTGGGTGGTATTCGGCGAAAGGGAGCAAAGAATTGGGAGAAATCACAAACAAGATGGAATGTGGGGATGGTGGAAATTGGGCGAATTGGTGCAAAAAACACACATTTGTGCAATTGCAAAGTGTGATCAAAGAATGATCAATTTCAGTCCGATCTAGGGCTGAAGCGCATTTCGCCTAAATGCGACAATAAATTCTTTTCCAGGACCTCAAACAGTGGCCGTAGTTATTACTTATTATTTTCCTGCATGCAAAGATAAAGGATTGGTTAAGTGGCGTTCTTCCGTTCCTTCCATTGATAGAATAAAAATTGGGCGCCGGGAGAAACGTTTTGAACCATCAATTTTATTTTTATAATTTTTGCCTTTCTGTTCATCCATTAGTTTACAATTTTTTTATTCCGATACTCCTTCCAACGAATCGTTGCTTACTCCTATACATACGTCTTTTTGTGTCTAAAGTCTAAACAGAAATCACATTTGAGTTCCAACCACTGAAATTTACAATTTGCAAAGAGGCCTTATTAAAGAATTTAGATTAAAAAGAAAACCCAAAGACCTATGAAGATTGAAAAATTTTAATCCGATCGTATTTTCCCTTGTCGATGTTTGTCCTATGCTACTAGTATTTTTTTAAATCGGGCATACCCCAAGGTACTATTTTAGGACCACTTCTCTTCATCGTGTACATTAATGACTTACCTTTCAACCTTCCTCCATCCATAAATGTCAAAATGTACGCCGATGATGTCAAGATCTTTACTTCTCCTTCAACCCCAAGTACCAACCATTTACAAAATGCTATCGATTTTACTCACCAATGGAGTCTTGATTGGTCTATTAAAATTTCTATACTAAAAACTTTCATTTTCATTTAGGTAAATCCAATCCAATCCAAAAATTATCACATTGGTAATTCTCAGTTAAATCCCTCCGACGAAATTCGTGATTTGGGAGTCTTAATTGACCAATCTCTATCTTTTAAACAACATATTCGCAACATTGTTAAATCCGCTTTCATCCGATCATTCCAAATTCTTAGAGTTCTTCGCACTTCCGACCCCAACATCTGGTCAATAGCCTTCAAATCGTATGTAAGGTCACTCCTCGAGTATGGGTCTGAAATTTGGTCTCCATCCTCAAAATCATTAATTAATTATATTGAAAGAGTACAAAAATATTTTACTAGGGTAGCACTCTTTAAAATAAAAGAATTTATCTTAACTATGAGTCTCGTCTTGAATTCTTTAAGCTTTCTCCGTTATCTACTCGCAGAACTATTGCTGATCTCGTTATGTTATTCAAAATATACTTTAATCATACTCTAGTATTGTTTTTTCTACCCAAAAGTTAGCGGACGTGCTACAATACCAATGAGCACTCTTTTTCTTTTTTATGAGCACTCTTTTCGTTTTCTTCAACACTTTTTCATGAGCATTCTCTCGTTTCAACGAACACTTTTTTTCGTTTCAAATAAAAAATCCATTCCTAACTTTTAGGTAGGAAAAACAATAGTACAGTACTCATCTTATTCCTAGTGATCTTTTTCAAAAATCAACTCGTTTATCTCGTCGTCATTCTTATCAGATCTTCGATCCTCGTAAATCTCGGCACAATCAATATTCGCTTATTAATCGAACTGTGAATTTGTGGAATTCTCTCCCCCCAGATGCTTTTTTGTCCACCAATCCCGACCAATTTCGCAAATGGCTTGTTACCAATCTCACTTCATTTCACAACTTTTGACCTATCCCTATCCCCTTTATGATTGACCTATTATTTATTGTTGCTTTTCCCGTTGACTTCCCTTTTTTTGTTTCCACCATATTAGTGGCCTCTTGGTCCTTTGGTCGTGAATAAATGATATGATATTTTACCCCTATCTGCTGCTACTGTTCTGTATAACTTGATCATTATCATGTCATTCATTGACATTGAGTTTTCGGCGGCTGTCCGCTAGGTGATTTTTTCACAAATTAAATATGTTTTAATTTTTATTTGACCCTAAAGCCCGAAAAATAAAACGCCTCTGAAATGAACTATTTTCTTTTCCGCCTTGTTCTCTCTCATGCTCTTTTTCTCTACCGCTTTGTTCTCTCTCGGTTTTTGCTACCTATCTTTTGCATTTGAGACCAAAGATGAAGAGAAGAGTGTCGCTTTTCGTTTACTGTTGTGGTGATTTTTTCAACCTCGATAACAGGGCTCACAACTCAATTCTCGAAAAATATGGCAAACTATCAAAAAAATATGGCATTTATATGGCAAAATTAAAAAAAACAAAAAATTTCAAAAAAGTTTATTATTGTCGTTCGTATTTTCCTGCACTTTTTCTAAAAGCTCGTTTTTTAAAAAGGAATTCATTTTGTGAAGGGGCGGCGCGGAGAAAATTTTGGAAAATTTAGGCTCTCCCTTTAAGGAAATTGATCATTTTTGTTTGTATTCTCTTTATAAGAGAAAAGTCAATAGACGAAACGATAAAAAACTTGGCATTTTTTTTGTAGTGCACCAAAAATCGTGAAAAAATTCAGGGAAGTAGTTTAGGGGATGGGACACCTACAATAAATCAGCCGACCCTAGGGGGGTTCGGGAAGGGGTCGAAAAAAATTCCGGAAAATCGAAAATTTCGACCTCTCGGCAGTCGGTCTGAAGAAAACTTTTTTTCTTGGTGGGAAACCTGATTTGCATATAAAAAGAGGATCAATCACCACATTCAGGGCTATCCAACGGTACCGAAATCAAGTCGATCGGCTTAGTTTGAAGCGAGTTATGGCCGGAACGGGAGCGAATTTTTGGAAATGACCGTTCACTGTCATCCATATACGGACGAGATGTAACCATTCTCATCCGTATATGGATGGGAATTACTTTGGCTCAGGGGCAGTGTCGGGAGTTCGGGGGTGAGTAGTGGGCAAGTTCAATTCCATCGGGCTGAAAGTATTTTTATCGGATTCCCCGTCAAATTTTAGGGGGGTGACCCCACCCCCTTCGGGGATGGGGTCAGTTTTCGATTTTTTTCAGAAAAATTCAGGTTTAAGGCCCGAAAAAATTAAAACAAAAATGGAAATGCAGAAAAAATGATTCCGGGTGATTGAAATGAGCTGAAAATTGGTAGACGGGGGTTCTCGGGGACGGGTAACACGATGGAATGGTCGGCGTTTCATGATTCCTTTGTTGTACTGCTCGAACTTTTTGGGGTGTGCATGAGGAGCTAAGGATGGATAAAATGAGCTGAAAATTGGTGGGCGGGGGTTTTCGGGGACGGGGAACACGATGGCAAGGTCGAGAGTACATGATTCCGTCATTGTACTGCTTGAACTTGATGGGTGTGCATGAGGGATTCAGGGTGGGTATAGAACTTATGGTCTATCCGTATATGGATTGGAATGTCTGTTGAAATCCAAATATGGACCTTGGATAGATATGGGTCTATCCGTATATGGATGGGAATGTCTGTTGAAATCCGAATATGGACCTTGAATATGGAAGTCAATGATATAAGATATGGGTCTATCCGTATATGGATGGGAATGTCTGTTGAAATCCAAATATGGACTTTGGATAGATATGGGTCTATCCGTATATGGATTGTTATAAGAGAAATCTGGACGGTTTCGCGTCAAATCGCGAATATCTCGCTTGGGTTACACTTTTTGTTCTAACAAAACTTTATGTTCGGGTGTGCAAATTCGAGAAACTAATATTAAAAACTTTTTTGGATAGGGTTACTGTAGAAAATCGGGAGAAAAAATTGCAGAGGTGTGCCCTCGAACTTGACCTTAGTCCAGTAATTGGACCATAACTTTGTTTTTTTAACAGACAATGTGGTTTGCTATAATAAAAAGGGAAAATCTAGACATATAGGGCTATCTAATAAAAAAAATTTCAGGTCGATTGGTTGGGTTTCAAGCGAGTTATGCGAAACACAAGCTCAATTTTTTTTGAAAATTTTCGAATTTTTTACAAAGATGTGCAGAGGCAATATAACTTACTAGGATTGTTAATCAGTATGAATGGATGCTAAAACACACATTGTTTTAATTTATAAATGCATAGTTTGCAAAATAACGAAGGCGGAATTTTACAACTTTCTATACAACTTTCTTACAACTTTCTTACAAAATCCTTACAAAATCCTTAACATTTTACAACTTTCTTACAAATTCTTTACAAATTCCTTACAACTTTTGATACAAGTTTTGTTACAAGTTTTGCCAAAAAATTTTAAAAATACATAAATATTTCGAAAACAGAGGAGAGAGAAATGGGGGAAAAGATGAGGTGAAGTGATCGATTGTATGGGTTTGAAGGGTTGTTAGGCAGTGCACAAACTCGAAAAAATCCTGCTTTTTCGAATTTTTTAAAAGAATGTACAGACACAATATAATTTACTAGAATTGTTAAACATGATGATTGGATGCTAAAACATACATTGTTTTAGCTTATAGTTGTGTAATAAGCAAAATAACAATGGCGGAATTTCCAACTTTTAACAAAATCCTGAACTTTCTCGAATTTTTAAAAAAAATGTTTAGACACAATATAACTTACTAGAATTGTTAAATAGGATGAATGGATGAGGGGTGCGAAGCACCCCGATAAAGCGAGGCTTAGCATTGGGCTTGCGCCGAAGGCGCAAGCCCAATGGTAAGCCGAGCCCAACGCGCTCCCGTAGTGCAGATAAGGCTCTCTTTCTCTGGCCAGAGTGTTCAAAGCGCCTTTGGCGCTTTCTCCAGGACATTCGGCGATACAGAGCCCGTAGGGCTCTGGTTCTCTTTATAAGAGAAAACACAATAGACGAACACGAAAAAAACAAAGAACTTTTTTTGTAGTGCACCAAAAATCGTGAAAAAATTCATGAAAGTAGCTAAGGCGGTGGCGCATCATAAATAACTATAGCGGACCCTAGGGGGGCCCGAAAACTGGGTGAAAAAAATTCCGGAAAACCGAAAATTTCGACCCTTCCTCAGTCGGTCTACGGAAAACTTTTTTCTTTGCACCGAAACTTAATTTGAGTTTGGAGGGAGGATGAAGCACAACACTCAGGGCTATCAATTAAAAAAAAATTCAGATCGATTGGCCCATTTTGAAGGGTAGTTTTGTGTGGCACAATCTCGAAATTTTTTGAAATTTTTGGGTATTTTTTATTTTGGCTCAGGGGTAGTGCTGTGGGTTCGGGGTGCGATGGTGGGTGGGTTCAATTCCATCGAGCTGAAACTATTTTTATCGGATTCCCCATCAAATTTTAGGGGTGTGACCCCACCCCCGAAGGGGATGGGGTCAGTTTTCGATTTTTTTCGGAAAAATTCAGGGTTAAGGCCTGAAAAATTTAAAATAAAATTACAAGTCGGAAACAATAGTTTGGAATGAGAGTATTGAGCTGAAAATTGGTACTCGGGGGTTTTCGGGGACGGGGAACACGATGGGATGGTCGAATGTGCATGATTTTGTTGTTGTACTGCTCGAACTTGATGGGGTGTGCATGTGAGCTTTGGGATGGGTGTAGAGGCGGGAAATTTGGTACTCGGGGGTTTTCGAGGGTGGAGAACACGATGGGATGGTCTAGAGCGCATGTTTTTGTGGTTGTACTGCTCGAACTTGATGCGGTGTGCATGTTGGGTTCAGAATGGATACAGAGGGGTGAAACTTGGTAATCGGGGGTTTTCGGGGGCGGGGAACACGATGGAATGGTTGAGAAAGCATGATTTAGTTATTGTACTGCTTGAACTTGATGGGTGTACATGAGTACAGATGCCCTACCCGATGGGGTAGAGAATAATAAAGAGAGATCAGGGTATGAGTAGAGTAGTCTCTACCCGATAGGGTAGGGAATAATGAAAAGAGGTGAGAGTATGGGTAGAGAGGTCCCTACCCTATGAGATAGGAATTAATAAAAAGAAAGGTGTGGGTATGGACATTTAGTTGGGTAGTTAGTTATAAATGGGGTAGTTAGTTAATAAGAAGAAGTGAGGGTTGGGTTGTAAAGTCGCTACCCTATGAGGTAGAGGTAGGGCCATACCCTATCGGATAGGGGCTAATAAGAAAAGTGAGAGTTGGAGTAGAGAAGCCCCTACCTTATGGGGTAGGGGTTAATGAGAAAAGGTGAGTATTAGTAGAGAGGCCCATACCCTATGGGGTAGATGTTATAAGAAAAGGTGACAGTAGGAACAGAAAGGCATCTACCTTATGGGGTAGGTGTTATAAGAAAAGGTGAGAGTAGGAGTAGATAGGTCCCTACCCGATGGGGTAGGCGGTGGAATGGTTGTCAGAGCGTGATGTTGTTGTTGTACTGCTTGAACTTGATGGGATGTGTATGTAAGGTTTGGGAGGGTAGAGAAAAATTGTCCCTACCTTATTGGGTAGAGAATTGGTGAGAGTAAGGGTAAAGAGGTCCCTACCCTATGGGGTTGGTGAGTGATACGTATAGGTGAGTGTATGGAGAGAGAGGTCCCTACCCTATGAGGTAGGTGATTGATAAGAATAGTGTATATATGGATAGAAAGGTCCCCTACCCTATGGGGTTGGAGGTTAATATGGATGAATGAGAGTATTGAGAGAGAGGTCACTACCTCATGGGGTAGGTGAGTGATAAGTATAGGTGAGTGTATGGATAGAGAGGTTCCCTACCCTATGGGGTAGGGGAATGATAAGCATAGGTGAGTATATGGAGAGAGAGGTCCCTACCCTATGGGGTAGGGGGTCAATAAGTATAGATAATAGTATGAGCAGAGGAGTCCTCCCCCATAAGGTAAAGGGTTAATAATTATAGATTAGAATGTGAGTAGAGGATTTTCCTACCCCATAAGGTAGGCTGCGAAAAAAAAACTGTCGCGGTCGCGGGTTAATAATAAGAAGTGAGCCTCTGTGTAGAGCGGTCCCTACCCGAAGGGGTAGGGAATAATAATAAAAAGAGAAGAATATGAGTAATAAAAATGTAAGAGTATGAGTAGTGGGGTCCCTACCCCATGGGGTAGGGGCAAAAGCATAAATGAAAGAATGAGTAGATAGGTCCCTACCCGATGGGGTAGGAGGGCAATAAGCATAAATTAAAGTATGAGTAGATAGGTCACTACCCTATTGGGTAGTGGGTTATTACGAAAATTAGCTTTATTGCTTGGTCGCCAGAGACAGGTTAAATTTCCAAATTTTTGAGATAAGCGTAAATATTGCCACGAAATAGCATTTTTTTAACTACAACAACATAACAACAGAAACGCCAAACATCGCGTAGTGCGATGTTCGGTCTTCCGCATTCGGTGTGTTCTGTAGTAAGCCATAAAGTACACGTATGATCTATCGACACCAAAAAGGATGAAAATTTATCTCGCTTTGTCGACCAAGCAATAGCAGTAAAGAAATAGTGTTGGTAGATTTTCTCAGCTTTAAACATATAAGAACAATTACATTTTTTAAAATATTTGATAATGTCACGTCTTTTAAAATTTGAATTAGCGCCGAATTTTCAGTTATTACAGTAACTTAATTTTGTGCTCTCTACCCCATGCCTTTACATAGGAATTTCCTTTCTCTGCCATTACACATCTCTACATACTATTTAAGAATAGTATCACTTACGATATTACCAAAAGATGTCGATAAATTTTTTCCTCTCCCTTAGTATACTTCTAAAACTGACATATAGTTTTTTATTTTATTCTAATTACTAAAGTCTCTTTCTCTTCTTTCTATTATTTATTGCCACTCATAACAAAGGAAATATATTTGAAAAAACAATAGTTATTTTATTAGGATAAACTACATGCTTAATAAATTTTTAACAACAAATCCTCTTTAGGAATTCCAAAATTTTACATCACTTTATTGCCGTATAATTACTGCCGACTCGGCAATAGTTCGCCAACAACATGCCGAGCAAGGAACAGAGAAAAAGACAACAAAAGAAAGAATATAATGCAAAACGTAGATCGAAAGGTAAAATTTTGTAATTTTATAGGTATCTTTTTGTATATAACTTTTTTTCGACGCTCTAAAGTTTTTTCTGTTTTTAATTTTTATTTATGTGTTTTATTTAAGATTTTGCCAAACTGGCTACGTCATCAAGTTCTGTTGCTGAGGCCAGCACATCAGGTCATTTGTTTCTGGATATTTTAATCACCTATTATATTCATTTAAGGTTTACAATCTGCTCCACAAATTCAGTCGGATCCATATACACCAAATGTAGCAGTAACATCTGCCGAAGTGGCGTTAACGCTCTCAGAAACAACACCTAAGGGCATGCGTCGTACTCATTCTAAGATACTACAGGATGAACAGAGCATTCGGGGTTTTATTTAATGTTTTAAAGCTTTTTGCTATATATCATCATAATGATTACTCTTTTAAGTGCCTCCATCTCCATTAACTCCTGCTTCAAAGCGACCGTGTGATTTGATGTTTGAATTTCCAAATATCAACAATGATGAACATGCGTCTGATGACGATGTGACATTAGAACTTCCTGTCGCTGCTGATTGCATTGCTGTAAAAGAACCAAACAAGGGAGGACATCCTTTCCGTACACCATCGCACAATCCTCGAGGCAGAAAATCTGACACAGAACGGTCGACTGGCAAACAAACTCCTTTACTTGCAACAGCAAATACTTCCAATTTACGGTTGCTTCCGAAGGTTAGTCAAAAAATAAAATTCTTTTAAGCGACATTTTTTAACCGTTCAGCTGAAGTCGCGGCACGTTGAATTGATTGAGCAGAGAATGCGAGACATCAAAAATTGTTATACCAACAGAAAATGGCTTCCCAAAAATGAAAACAGTAATATATTTATCATACATAATTAAACTTGAAATGCATTTAGATCGAAATAAGAAAGAGAAGAGTTGTTCAAAGGGATGTAGTTGCGCAAAGTGTTACCTGGATGCAGAGGCTTATATTAAAGCAAGTGATTACATTGCACAACATAGAGAGGATGATGACCATTTTCTGCAAGAAAAAATGGGAAAACTTGCCTCTGTTCCCACAAGCCGATGTCATCTTTCTCCTGCCGAAGCGGCTAACAGGAACCTGGGATGTGCGGCCACCAGTTCTAACCATCAGGTAGATTACTTTATATTGAAAAGTTACTTGCCTACCTTCTGGGGTAGGGAGTATACATAGTTCAGTTGTTTACCTCCTGGGGTAGTGAGTTTATATTCCCCTAATACATGTTGCCAGTTGCCTACCTCCTGAGGTAGGGAGTTTACATAGCCCAGTTACTTAACTCCTGGGTTAGTGAGCTTTATATTCCCCTAATACATGTTGCCAGCTGCCTACCTCCTGGGGTAGGGAGTTTACATAGTTCAGTTATTTACCTCCTGGGGTAGTGAGTTTATATATACCCCAAATACAGGTTACCGGTTCTACCTCCTAGGGTATGGAATTATTATATCCACAAATACAGAGTAACATTGCCTACCTCCCGCGATAGGAGGTTACTGTATTCGTCAAGTATAGAATATTAATTCTCTACCTCTTGGGGTAGTAGTTTATCTTTATTAAAATTTTGTTAAGGTACCTTATTACGATTCTGGAACTTTTGGCGACCGAATTTGTCCATTTTGTAACGCATTACTACTTGAAAGAGAATACCAGCAATACAAACGTGGACGCAAAACCATTTGCTGTAACAACGGAGAATGCTGCACAGGTCCATTGTGGAAAGGATGGAGAGAACGACAAGATCCTCCTGTGCAACTGCTGGAGTTGATCAACGAACCCGATAAGAAGAGGCGCGAAGAATTTCTAAATAATACAATGCCACTCAACAACACTTTCTCTTTTGCATCAGTACATGCCGAGAAGGCTCCATCAGAACAAATGGGGGGTAGAATGGACACATGTAAATACAATGGCGAATTTTCTTTTTGCTTCAGGTTTAGGCTTTTTCTTATGCTTTTTAGTCGGATAGATGACTTAACTACACATTTAGTGATCTTATTGCGCCAGAAGGAAAGCGACCAACCTTCGCACAAGTATACACACTCACGCCGGAAGAAGCAAGAAAATTACGTCCTGAACATTTTACTGAAGCGTTGCACAAAACTGTTAGACAAGAAATCTTCGATAAACTTGAGGATCTCCTGCGACAAAGTCCCCTTGGCAGAAGTTTTACGACCTTAGCTGATAAAGTTAAAGCTGCCGAATCGGCACGAGGAGGTCAAACACCGCGATTCCAGGTAACAGCTAGCACTAACCACTAATGGTGTTATAGACTACAATATGTATGTAGGATAGAAGATTTAGGCGTCTACCTCGTGGGGTAGATAATCTAATTTATATAATCTCAACACACTTTTTATAGTCAGAACTATACTACTTAATGCCGATTCATTATTATATATTGAATATGGATATTTATTATATAGATCATTCTCCTTACTGATCGAGAATTAAAGGAAGAGGCTATAAGAAATAGGAAAGATTGCACAATAATCGACATAGAACGAGCAGATGCTCCTTCTTCTGAACAAGTTGCAGTTGTATGGGTACAAGAAGATGGTTTAGCGCCCAATGTAAAGGGTAATGTTTATTTTTTTATTTTTCTAGATAAACTTATGTTTCTAATAGGTTTCTGGATTCAAGATAAAGCAGGAAAAATGAGAGAGCTGGGCAATGGTCTGCCACAATTGGATCCTGCATGTTTTCCAATTCTACATCCACGCGGATCATCGGGGTGGCAATGGTCTTTAAAGAAAAATGCCATTGAAGTTAGAACCTTTTAACTTTGCACTTATTAATTAATTTTCCAGAAGAAACAGATAATTGCCATGGAAGATAAACTAAGCGAAGCTAGAATTGTTGAGCTTCAACCGTCAGGCGATCATCCTTCAACCTCTACCGAATTCGCACAAACGCTAGCAAATGCCCTATCGTCTTCCACTTTTGCAAATAATGAGGATCAAGTAAAATTAAAACACAAATTACGCATTATTTTCTTACAACTAAGAATGACGCCGAAAATGCTGAATTGGATACCGACCTGCCACCTGCCGACTCGGCTACTACGGCATTTGAAGAAGACGGAATGGATGTAAGTTTAATTTTATTCTCTACGATACTGCTGCTTCTTACAGTTAGTTGAACTCTTGGTTTTAAGATGTTCAATGATGACGATAATGTTGTTCTACCTAAATTTGATCCTGTCGATTCAAAGAATACTTCGTTTGTCAAAAAGGAAGGCCCTTTGGAGAACATTTCCCAGCGGAGATTTTATCGATTTTTATTAGCCTTGCGAAACAACGATAAAAATGCATTTCATTGGTTATGGTTTGCCCGCCGCTTGGCNCGTGAAGTTATTGCAAAGGAATACATTGATGCTTTGTCAAAGGGATTGCAGAAAGAAGGCAAGAAATTGGGGCGTGTGTTCATGATGCCATCTTACTTTGCCGGATCGCGTCAATACTATCAAAAGGCTTACGCTGATCTGATGACAATAGTACGCCGGATGGGAAATCCAACTTGGTAACATATCAGAAATTTTAGGTCCATACATTCCCCAAGTATAATTTACCAGTGCCTACCTTCTGGGGTACCGAGTTAGTTAGTTCCCAAACAAAATTTTACAATTTTCTACCTTCTGGGGTAAGGAGGAGATTTTGCCTACCTTCTTGGGTAGGAAGTTTATATACTCCCCAATTTTAGTTTGCCAAGTGCCTACCTTTTGGGGTAGGGAATTATATATTCCTCAGACAGAGATTTTCATTTACCTACCTCCTAGGGTAAGGAGTTAATCTATTCCTCAAGTACAGGTTAAATTGCCTTCCCTTTCATATTACTATTTTGGGGTCCGTACCCTAAGAGGTAGAGAGAATATTCAGTTTTAAAGACCGTTACCCTAAAAGGTGGACATATAATACAATTGTCGCATTCACTAGCCTTTTAGATAATGAAATAATAAAACATTAGTGGAATGTTTTAAAGGGAAAAAGATATTTCAATAATTAAATCGTTAGGTTTGTCACTTTCACCGGTAACCCACATTGGCCTGAGATTGCTTCTGCGCTTCAACAAGGACAAAGCTATGAGCATCGTGCAGACATTGTCTGCCGAATATTCATGGATAAGGCCACAGAATTTATAGCCGATCTTACAAAGCGTCATGTTTTGGGCAGGGTAGCTGCTTGGTGTTATAGTGTCGAGCATCAGAAACGAGGTAGTGAATGAAAATAGCTTTGGTAGTTGTTTGACATTACTGATTTGTTAATAGGCATGCCGCATATTCATGCCCTTTTGATTTTGCACAAAGACTCCAAAATCGAATCGCCATCCGAAGTCGATGAATACATTTGCGCCCGGATTCCACCACTACCACGCATCGAAGATGAATCTGTTGCAGCAAAACAACAAAGGCATCTATGGCATTTGGTCACCGGAAATATGCTACATGATTGCAACAACGCATGCATGGTCGACGGTGAATGCACAAAGCATTTTCCGAAAGAATTCACCCCAAATACAATCCTTTCAGGTGGGTTAAATTTCTGTCACAAGTATCAAACCATTTTAGCTGTACGATATACCGAATATATAAGAATTCCACCATCTTCTGCCGATACGGCTACTACTGTCGACGCTTCTACCTCCCAAAATGACCTGACAGTTGACACCGACGAAGAGCGATCCATTCAATACAGACGTTTAAAGCCTGCCAAAAAAATCAGTCCAGAATTTACCTATGTGAGAGAATATACTTAAAAAGAACTACAATGAAATATTTTTTAGGAAAACCATGGTCTCCTTTACAAAAAACAACGAAAGAACAATTTTACAGAGATAGATGACAGACGAGTAATTCCATACAATGCCTTTTTACTTTTGAAATACTCATGTCACATCAATATCGAATATGTATTTGGTCAGAAAGCGTGTAAATACATATTCAAATATCTACTCAAAGGTAATATTTAGCTTAAAGAAATTAGTAACTGTCTAAAATTGATCGTGAAATTTGTAAACTATATAATATTGTAAAAAGGCCAAACTAATTTACTGTTCCTGCTTTTGCAAACTAGAAGTCTTAGGCAATATTTGAAGATATTAATATATCCTCTTCCCCATAGGGTAGTGGTAGTATTTCGCCGTTTCATAATGTGATGATTTTATTGTTATCTCCCTACCCTATTAGGTAGGGAATTGGTTATGAAAGTTCGTCGATTCATACTGTAGTGACTATTTTATCTCTCTACCCCATTGGGTTGGCTTTCATGATTATTACGACACTAGCAATAGCTTTAGATTTTACAATGTATTATAAAAAAATGGATACAATGTAATTATATCTATTTAGGATTTGAAAAAGCTTATGTTCGCGTGACGCGTCCAGGTGCAAAGGATGATGAATATGACTATGATGAGATTGCCGCAACATTCAAAGTGCGGTATATGACCTCGATGGAGGCTTATCTTCGGCTTAGTTCCTATAAAATAGTAAATATGTCGCACAATTTATACACACTGAGCTTGCACGAGGAAAACGGACAAACTATTATTATCGAAGAAGGACATGAAGAGGAAAACAGGAACTACGACAAAATTTTCAAGGAAACTCAGCTTACGGCATTTTTCAAATTGTGTAGACAAGATTCTTTTGCTCGAACCTTGCGTTACGATGAACTCCCCTACCATTTTTGGTACCATATTTTTTATATACCTTTTTATCATTTACTAATTAGGTGGAACAAAAACAAACGTGAATGGCTCCGACGCGTCTACCCACTCAATACTGAGTATGAAAAGGCCACCATGTTTGTACGTTTGTACACAACATCACCAAAGAGGCGCGAACTCTTTGCCATACGAGCCCTTCTTCTCTGCCGACCCGGCCCAACATCTTTCGAGGATCTACGCACCATCTCCGGGAGAACCTTTTCTACTTTTTCAGAGGCAGCGAAAGAACTTGGTCTTTTAGGTATGGGATGGGTTTAATAGATTGATGAATCAGTTAACCATTTGTAGAAAGCGATGACTTATACCGCAAAGCCATGCACGATGCCAATGCTGAGAAGTCAAATCTTAAGCAATTGATCCATTACTTTGCTATGCTCATTTTCCACTGCAATCCGTCTGACCCGCAAAAACTTTTTGATGAATTCCTTGACTATATGTACCCACCGCCTGCTTCAAATGATGAAAATGCTGAGCCAATTTCTAACGAACGACGAAAACAGAAAGTCATGTGTACTCTCGAATATTTTTTCCGCTGTCTGGGCACAACTAGCAGGTCTTTTTGCATATTGAATGTAGCTGGCTAATCTTTATCTTTTGAGTCTTTAAAAGTACTAAAACATAGGGATACCTACGAAGACAAAAATACCTACCTTATGCGGTAGGGAATAAATTTGATTTGAAAAAATCCTATTCTTTTGGTTAGAAGACTATATACTAGAGCTAAAATCATAGTCATCTCGGGGGAGATAATTTATCGCTGTAAGAACCCCTACCCTATACGACCGAAGCACAACATATCAATAGGGATTCTAAGTGCTTCCCTACCTTATGCGGTCGGAACATTTTTAGCACATTTAGAACCCTACCTTATTGGGTAGAAAAAAATATAACGCGGTTTATAAAAAATTGTAAGTCCCAATACTATTGAGTAAGGTGTACTTTCCTTTTTAATTATGCTATTTCAGTGAAATGGGTTTATCTGGCCTGCCACCCAACTACAACCATGAAAGAGTATCTTCTGAGATTGAAGGAGAGGGTCTTTTGGATGATTTTTATGGAAGCACAAACCGAAAAAAATCCTTTCGTGATGTGGTCTTGACATATTTGAAGAATTTGAATGAGGAACAGCGAGATGCGTTTGACCAAATTGCATCTGCAATTAATTCAGAAGAAACAAATACGAAAAGATTGTTTTTCCTTGAAGGTGCAGGCGGATGCGGTTAGATCGTAGTTATAATTTCAATATCTATATCATTTGTTATAGGCAAAACCTACTTATACAATACCTTAATTAGATGGTGTCTGGCTGGAAAACCTTCGCATCATAATGCCGATTCGGCTGTATGTTAATGTAATTTTTCTTTCATACAAAATTTTTCCAGAAAACTCTACACCGAAATTCTGTTGTCGCTTGTGCCACAACTGGAATTGCTGCGTTGCTTTTGATAGGAGGGGGAACTGTCCACCGACAATTTCGGATTACTAATGAAATCGACAAGAATACACCTCCTAGAATCAACGCAGAGTCCCTGGATGCTGAACGCTTACGCAATGCCGAGCTTATTATTATTGATGTAAATACAAATATATTTTTGAAATATCTCGCTTATTATAGGAAGTTAGCATGATGCATCGAGATGTGTTCAACTATTTGGATCGTTTGCTGAGAGACATTTGTTCTTCTTCAATTCCGTTTGGAGGCAAAACAATGCTTTTTGGAGGGGACTGGAAACAACTAACCCCTGTAGTACCCAGAGGTAATAGGCAGGATCAAGTTGAGGCGTCAATTAAATCGGATCCATTGTTCACATCGGAATTCACGACATTGAGGTAATGCACATCTTTCTATTTAGTTTAATTCAATATAATTTTTTATAGGCTAAAAAAGAATATGCGGGCAGCACCTGATCAGAAAAAACTTTGTCAATGGTTACTGCAAATTGGAAATGATTCTGCCGAAACGGCTACCAAAGGTCTTTTGAGGATTCCAGATGTGTGTCTATGCCATTCAATCGAAGATATATTGGATTTTTGCTTTCCTGCTGAACTATTAGAAAATCCCATGAAAAACGCGGACATCATTTGTGACCGTGCTCTGCTGTGCCCACGCAACACTGACGTTGAGTGTTTGAACACGTTGGCCATGAAGAAATTACAGGGACCAGAGATGCAATATTTTTCTACGGATTCCCCTCTGGATTGTTCCGATCCTTTGGATTACCTATCAATTTACCGTGCCGATTTTAACTTAGAAGCCATCCATAACGAAACGCCTACTGGCTTACCTCCTCACGAACTGATCCTAAAGGTTGGTTAACATTTAATTTTATAAGAAAATATCATTACTAAAAACCCCATTAATGATCTGAAAGGTATAATATAAAACAAGGATTCTATCAGTTGCCTACCTATTAGGGTAGTGGTTTATATTCCCAAAGTACGGGTTACCAGAGGCCTAACTTTTGGGGTAGGTAATTTATATATTTCCCAAGGACAGTGTACCAGTTGTCTACCGCTTGAGGTAGGGGATTCATATATACAGGTCGCCAGCAGCCTACCTTTTGGGGTAGGGATTTTTATATTCCCCAGGCACAAATCCAAGGACTGTATTAGTTGCCTACCTTCTGGAGTAAGGGATTTATTTCATTAATAAAATTCCCTTCCCTTACGGAATAGGGAAAAATAAATCTTTACCCTATTAGGTAGATAGATTCATTTAAACCCCTATCCGTCCTATCGGATGTTATTAATTTAATAGTTTTCAGACTGGGGCTCCTATTATGCTGATTCGGAATTTGGACATTTCACAAGGACTATGTAATGGTACACGATTACAAGTAGAGAAAATGACCCCACACAATCTGTACTGTCGTATTTTGACCGGACCTAAGGCAGACGCAAAGTCAACCGTTATTTTGCCGCGTATATTGTTCGAATATGGAAAACAAAGCACTGAACGTGGCGTCCGTTTCCAGCGCCTTCAGTTTCCCGTCCGCCCCTGTTTTGCTATGACAGTGAACAAGGTGTCGAATTTATGAATATTTGTTTAGTTTAAAATTTTCCAGGCACAAGGTCAGACACTGAAACGAATGGGCCTTGTGTTATCATCCAACCAATGTTTTTCACACGGCCAAGTCTATGTCGCAATGTCGAGAGTTACTGAACTATCTGGAATACGTGTCTACTCCCCCAATTCTTCCGTGCCAAGTCACATCAACAACATTGTATACCATGAATTATTGGACGGCCGAAAAGTTATTCCTGCAAAATCTGCACCTCTACCTCATCTTTATGATCCATTACCCGATGAATTTGTTTTTGAAACATGATTGTATTTTTATTTTTTTTTGTTAATCTCTCTTTACGGATTATCATAGGTTTATCAATGAACCAAGTCAAGAGTTTAACATTGATCCTTTACCGGATGTGTTTGTGTTTGAAACTTGATTGTATTTTTTTGAAAATATCAGTTAAGTAAATTTCTAATTTTTCATTATAATTATTCCTTTGGTTTCTATCATAATATTTTTTATTTTTTACGTCATTTTTGTAACTATATTTGCATACCATTTAGTTTTAATGGAACAATTACCCGCTGATAGCCAGCCAACTTCCGTGTGTCCTGCCGAAGCGGCCATTCCCTCAACCTCAATCGGTTGGATTTTCTATTTTAAAAAATAGTTTACAATTTAAAATCACATATATTTTTAGTACAAACCGCATCCACTGCTGAAATATTGCTTGAGAGTACTACTGATACAATGTTCCAGCCTATTGCACCTGAATCGGTCAAGGTTTCAGGTAGTGATAATAATAATTATTATTATTTTTAGTAGCTTTATATTAGTTGAATTGCAAAATCAAATTGATTCCAATGAAACAAGAGCTAAAAGTGTAGACAGTTTTAACTCACAACATACTGAGGATAGGGATACTGTGCACTCTTTTAACGCTACTATTGATGATGGAAAGCCTACTAATACAGGTATCGGTGTGTTTCCAATTTGCCTACCTCCTGGGGTACAGAGATTAACTTTTATATTCCCCAAGTAATTTAACAGTGTCTACCTTATGGGGTAGAGAGTTAATATATACTCCAATTACAGTTACTAGGTGCCTACCTTTTAGGGTAGGGAGTTAATATATCCCCCAAAGTACATTTTTCCAATGCCTACCTTTTAGGGTAGGAGTTTGACATTTCCTTAAGGTAGAAATTTTTAGATGCCTACCTTCTAGGGTAGGGAATTGAAATCGGATAGAAATCAATGGGATAGAATTATATTTTCCTATATAATAATATTAAAATGATATACCTGTTGAGATTTTATAGATTCTTCTATGTTCACTACTACCGAACCGGTATCATTTCGAGCACAAAAACAACTAATTATTGAAGGTTAAATCAAGTATTAGGTTTATTTATTTAGAGAATTTAGATCAATTCAGTAAACTAAAAGCTGAATATACCAAAAAGAAATCCGAATTTGATATCATCATATCGGCCAAAAAACAAGAGCTATTGGATGCACACATTTCTTTAATCGATGAGGCAATGGATAAAATTAATGAAACTTCTGAACTATATGAGTTAAAGAAAACTACATTCGAGAATGAAATTGATATATTGCGCACTCATCTTAAAGAAGAACAGGAACTGCACAAGACTTTTCGTTCTTCCTATATAAACAAGTAGTTACGAATCTTCTTTACTATATACTATATACTCTTTCTCTTAGAATCATACCATCGCATGTTTTGGATACGATATGCAAACAAGCAAGTTAGTATATTTATAAAATGATTATTTTCCGGAAACAAAACATAAGATTATTGAATTTTCACGTCTTTCTAGGTGACATCTCAAAGCTTGCTGCTGATTTACGTAATAAAGAAATTGAACACAATAAGCGTTTGACCAGTTCCTTACAATCATCCAAAAAACAAAGAGAACAAATATGGCTGGCTTTATTACCTACCATAGAAAAGTGCCGCAAAGAATTTGATATGTTCGTAGCCGATAAGGATGGAGAATTAGATGTTTGCCGTGCACAGTTTCGAAAAATTTCGATTGAAAAATACAACCTGCAAAAACTGCTTTCAATTTGCCCAGAGGTATATTATGGGTTATTGCTGTTATCCAATTTCTCCTTTAGAACGATGATTTTTATGATGATTTGGATACGAAACCGACTTCTCGTATTTCTTCTCCCAATGTCATGGACGCTGCTTTAATTGAGGATACTTCTAACGATAGTTCCAACGCCATGGATGTAGCTTCAATCGAGGATACTTCTGAAGATGCTAAGGATACTCATCTCAATTTTATGGAACACGAAAAAGATGATTGATATATCTTTTTCCTTCTTGAAGGTTATTGTTTAGAATTGATTCTAGAAAATATGCAGGATAAAAACACAGAATTTGTCGGAATGTAAAAAAATCTTGCTTTTAATTCCAATATTTATCTCTCCCTCATGGGGTAAAAACCAATTGTAATTGATGTAATCAGCTATAGTATAGTGTAGAGGTAGGGAATAGCCACCTCATAGGGTAGGGACCAAACATAGATAGCTACCCCATAGGGTAGGGACCAAACATAGATCGTATCTTCCTCTAGGCTCTGTGTCAAAACATGCAATGTTTTCCACAGGGCCCGTAGGGCCCTGGTTCTCTTTATAAGAGAAAAGTCCTGTGACGACATCGAAAAAAAACTCCTACGCTTTTTGTAGTGCACCAAAAATCGTGAAAAAATTCATGGGGGTAGTTTAGGGGATGGGACATCATAATTAATTATACCGGACCCTAGGAGCTTCCGGAAAACCGGAGAAAAAAATTCCGGAAAATCGAAAATTTCGACCCTTCCCCAGTAG
This sequence comes from Rotylenchulus reniformis, assembly GCA_001026735.1. Classification (NCBI taxonomy): domain Eukaryota; kingdom Metazoa; phylum Nematoda; class Chromadorea; order Rhabditida; family Hoplolaimidae; genus Rotylenchulus; species Rotylenchulus reniformis. The sequence continues at coordinate 51,137 of LDKF01000534.1, forward strand.
CTCTGCGGAAAACTTTTTTATTTAATCAGAAACAGGTTTTGAGCTTGCGGAGAGGATGATGTAGAACTTCATGGGGAATCCGAAAATATATACTTTATTGGGTCTAAAATGGGCCGTTCTCAAAATCGTTTATCTGCCAAAGTCGAATTTTTTTGGAAAATTTGGCCATTTTTTACATTGGCTCAGGGGTAGTGCTGTGGGTTTGGGGGGTGATGGTGGGTGGGTTCAATTCCATCGGGATAAAACTATTTTTACCGGATTCCCCATCAAATTTTAGGGGGGTGGCCCCACCCCCGAAGGGGATGGGGCCAGTTTTCGAATTTTTAGGGAAATTTTTAGGGTTAGACCTGAAAAATTTCAAATAAAATCTACAAACGCTGAAAATAAGTTTAGGGTGATAGAATAGAGCTGAAATTTGGTACTCGGGGGTTTTCGGGGGCGGGGAACATGATGGGATGGTCGCCGATTCATGATTTTGTGATTGTACTGCTCGAACTTGATGGGGTGTGCATGTGATGTCTGGAATGGGGGTAGAGGCGTGAAAATTGGTAGACGGGGG
>LDKF01000534.1:51795-68818 GCA_001026735.1 Rotylenchulus reniformis
GGCGGGAAAATTGGTACTCGGGGGTTTTCAGGGGTGGGGAACACGATGGGATGGTCGAGAGTGCATGATTTGGTAGTTACTGCACGAACTTGATGGGGTGTGCATTTGAGGCTCGAGATGGGTAGACAAAAAATAGTCCCTACCTTATGGGGTAGAGAATTAGCAAACGGTGAGAGTATGGGTAGAGAGGTCTATGCCCTATGGAGTAGGGGACTGATGAGAATAGGTGAGAGTATGGGTAGAGAGGTCCCTACCCTATGGGGTAGGGAATTGATAAAAATAGATTAATGTGCGACTAGAGAGGCCCTACCCTATGGGGTAGGGGATTGATAAATATAGATTAATGTGTGATTAGAGAGGCTCTACCCTATGGGGTAGGGGATTGAAAAGAATTGGTGAGTGTATGGGTAGAAGGTCCCTATCCTATGAGGTAGGAAACTGATAAGAATAGGGGAGAGTATGGGTAGAGAGGTCCCTACCCTATGGGGTAGGGGAGTGATAAGAAAAGGTGAGTGTATGGAGAGAGAGGTCCCTACCCTATGGGGTAGGGGTAATTCTAAAATATAGATGAGTACTGTCGACCTCTTAGCTATATTTTTAAATTTGTCATATACAGTTTCTTTGACATACCGTCACACAATTTTTTTTTGTTTATTGTTATTCTGAAAAAGGTTTAAAGCTAATTAGGCGTCGATTATATTTTCGAATTTGTCATATACAGTTTCTTTGACATAACGCCAATCATCATTTTATAAAGGAGACTTCTCATACAATTTTCCTTTTTCTTTCAATTATTTAACTACATAACGAAAATACTTCAAATGTTTTTAATGTCATATTGTTTTAGGTATTTGAATCTACGCCAAATTTGCATTATGACAATATTACCGTATTTTATGTTCTCTAACCAACTTCGTATTATTTTTCCTTTCTCTCAATTTCATTTGCTCATTTTTAATGTTTTCATCAGCAACATACTTTTTTTGGTCTTTAATAATTATTACATATTTGTTGCATCAAAAAATAGACTCATACGGTTTTACATTGAGTAAATGTCATGGTTAATTTTTTCATCTTTTTAGTTAATTTTCACGCTCTGCCAATTGGCGCTGAACAATCATTCTCGCGATGCCAAGTAAAGAACAAAGAAAACGACAGCGGCAAAAAGAATATAATGCAAAACGTCGATCGAAAGGTAGAATTTTGTAAAATTAAGGTATTTTTTGTATATAACATTTTATCGTCGCTCTAAAGTTTTTTCAATTTTAAAGTTTAACTTATTTATTTAAATAAAATCTTTTTGTATAGTCATTTATTTTTATTTAAGATTCTGCCGAGCTGGCACCACCTTTAACTTCTGCAGCAGAGCCTAGCACTTCAGGTCATTTGCTTTTATTTATTTTATTAATCCAACACTCTCAGATACTACACATAAAGGCATGCGTCGTACTCATTCTAAAATACTGCAGGATGAACAGAGTATTCGGGGTATTTTTTATGTTTAACGATTTTGCTTTATATTATTAATTTTATTGCGCTTTTAAGAGCCACAGTCTCCTTTAACTCCTTCTTCAAAGCGATCCTGTGATATAGTGTTTGACTTCACAAATACACACAATGATGAACATGTTTCGGATGACGATGAGACTTTCGAACTTCCTGTTGCTACTGATCACATTGCTGTTGCTGGACTAGAAATTCCTACCAAAAGCGGTCATCCATTTAAAACTCCGCATAGCGGAGGCAGACCTCGAGGCAGGTTATCCAAAACCGAGAAGACGACCAACACACCTCTACTTCCAACGGCAGGCACTTCTAATTTACGTTTGCTTCCGAAGGTTGCTCTTACGTAATAACTTATTTTTTCCTTACGTAATCCTTTAAGTTGAAATCTCGGCACATTGAATTAATTGAACAGAGGATGCGAGATATCAAAACTTCTTACACCAATCGCAAATGGCTTCCGAAAATAGAGAATAGTAACTATTCATTATATAGTCCTATATTAAGACTTCTTTTAGATCGACGCAAGAAACAAACTGTATGTTCTTCAGGGTGTGCTTGTGCGAGATGTTATCTCGATGCAGAGGCCTTTATTAAATCAAGCGACTACATTGCTCAGCATCGAGAGGACGACGATCATTTTGTGCAAGGAAAAATGGGGAAACTTGCCTCTGTTCCCACTAGCCGGTGTCATCTTTCTCCTGCCGAAACGGTTAACAAGAACCTAGGATGTGCGGCCACCAGTTCAAATCATCAAGTAATTTTTTTGTAAATTTAAAATTATCATTTGTTTATGGGCAGAGGTTTTATATATTTTCCAAGTCCAGATTACCTGTTGTCTACCTTTTGGGGTAGGGAGTTTATATATTCCCCAAGTATAGGTTAGTTACTTTTGCCTACCTTCTAGGGTAGAGAGTTTATATATTTCCAAGTACAGGATACCGATTGCCTACCTCCTGCGGTAGTGGGCCTATTTATTTCCCAATAAATTTACGTTACAAATTGCCTACCTTCTGAGGTAGGAAGTTTATATTCCTCAGGCAGTAACTTTCAGCTACCTACCTTCTAGGGTAAGTAATTTATACATTCTCAAGTGAAACGTTCCAGTTACCTACCTTCTAGAGTAAGGAGTTAATACATTCCTCAATTACAGTTTACAGGTTCCTACCTTCTGAGGTAGGGAGTGATATATCCCTCAGGCAGTGATCTTGTGTTGCCTACCTTCTAGGGTAGGGACTTTATTTGTTTCCAGTTAAAACTTACCAGTTACCTACCTCCTTGGGTAGTGAGTTTAAATATTCCCAAAGAACAGGTTGAGTTTTTATTTTTTTAAATATTTTAAAGGTACCGTACTACGATTCTGGAAACTTTGGCGACAGAATATGCCCATTTTGCAATGCTTTACTGCTTGAACGAGAATATCTACAATACAAACAAGGACGTAAAACTATTTGCTGTAGCAACGGAGAATGCTGCACAGGTCCATTGTGGAAAGGATGGAGAGAACGACAGGATCCTCCTATGCAACTTGTGGAGTTGATCAACGAACCCGATAAGAAAAAACGCGAAGAGTTCCTCAATAATACAATGCCGCTCAATAATACGTTTGCTTTTGCATCAGTACATGCCGAGAAGGCTCCATCAGAACAAATGGGAGGCAGATTGGACACGTGTAAATACAATGGCGAATTTTCTTTTTGTTTCAGGTATTACACTTTAGTTTTTCGTTTTTTATTCAGATATATACTCTTAATTGCATACTTAGTGATCTTATTGCGCCTGAGGGGAAACGACCAACATTCGCGCAAGTATATACGCTCACTTCAGAAGAGGCACGAAAATTGCGACCGGAGCATTTTACTGATGCATTGCACAAAAGAGTTAGACAAGAAATATTTGATAAACTCGAGGACCTCTTGCGACAAAGTCCTCTTGGCCGAAGTTTCACCACCTTGGCTGATAAAGTTAAAGCTGCCGAATCGGCCCGAGGAGGTGAAACACCACGATTTCAGGTATCAACGAACGATAACCTTTCTTTGTTCTTACCCCGTAAAAATCCATCGAAAAGAAACTACCGTTAGTGGGTCCTCTCCCCTATAGGGTAGCTAATTTATACCATTAATGCATTCTATTTTATAGGATTGTAAAATTATTTGAGTGCTATTATCAGTTGATTCTATGGGTTAGCGGAATACTATATCATACTATATCAATATTTTAATTAGATAATATCATTGCTTTATTATTATTTCAGATCATCCTACTTACCGATCGAGAATTAAAGGAAGAGGCCATAAGAAATAGGAAGGACTGTACAATAATTGACATAGAACGATCAGATGCTCCTTCTTCTGAACAAGTTGCGGTTGTATGGGTACAAGAAGATGGTTTGGCGCCCAAAGTAGAAGGTATTTTTCATTTGTTGTTATTCGGATTTAAGTTCTCATGTTTCCTTTAAAATAGGATTCTGGCTTCAAGATAAAGCAGGGAAGATGAGAGAGCTAGGCAACGCTATGCCTCAATTGGATCCCGCATGTTTTCCAGTTTTACATCCACGCGGATCATCAGGATGGCAATGGTTTCTAAAGAAAAATTCCATTGAAGTCAGAGCTTTAAATTTTTGTAATTTCATTAAAAAATTTTCTTAGATGAAACAGATGAATGCCATGGAAGATCAATTGAATGAGGCTAGAATTCTAGAGCTTCAGCCATCAACCAATCAGGCTTCAACTTCCTCTGAATTCGCACATTCGTCAGATAAGGTTTAGAATGCATAATTACGCAGATAATAATAACCCTCTAATCTTATCGAATTTTTTCTATTAAGTGCACCGCCGCAAATGGTGAATTGGATCTCGACTTGCCGCCTGCCGATTCGGCTACTACGGCATTTGAAGAAGAGGGAATGGATGTAAGTTTAATTTTATTCTCTACGGTACTGCTGCTTCTTACAGTTAGTTGAACTCTTTGTTTTAAGATGTTCAATGATGACGATAATGTTGTGCTACCTAAATTTGATCCAGTCGATTCAAAGAATACAGCAAATGTCAAAAAGGAAGGCCCTTTGGAAAACATTTCACAGAGGAGGTTCTATCGGTTTTTACTGGCTTTGCGGAACAACGATAAAAATGCTTTTCATTGGTTATGGTTCGCCCGGCGCCTGGCCGAATTTTTCGTGATATCAGTTCTCAATCGCATCGAACGCAACGAAATGGACATGCTCAAAAAACAACAAGAAAAGATGAATCTTCGTGAAGTTATTGCAAAGGAATACATTGATGCTTTGTCAAAGGGATTGCAGAAAGAAGGCAAGAAATTGGGGCGTGTGTTCATGATGCCATCTTACTTTGCCGGTTCACGTCAATACTATCAAAAGGCTTATGCTGATCTGATGACAATTGTACGCCGGATGGGAAATCCAACTTGGTAACATATCAGAAATTTTAGGTCCATACATTCCCCAAATATAGTTTACCATGTACTTTTCTTCTGAGGTACCGAGTTAATAAGTTCCTTAAAACACAATTTAACATCTTTCTACCTTCTGGGGTAAGAAGGAGATTTTCTTTTGCCTACCTTCTGGGGTAAGGAGTTTATATATCCCCAATTATAATTTACCAAGTGCATACCTTCTAGGGTAGGGAGTTTATATATTCCCCAATTTTAGTTTACCAAGTGCCTACCTTTTGGGGTAAGGAGTTTATATATTCCCCAATTATAGTTTACCAAGTGCATACCTTCTAGGGTAGGGAGTTTATATATTCCCCAATTTTAGTTTACCAAGTGCCTACCTTTTGGGGTAGGGAGTTTTTATATTCCTCAGGCAGAGATTTTAATTTACCTACCTCCTGGGGTAGGGAGTTAATCTATTCCTAAAGTATAGGTTAAATTGGCTTACTTTCATATTATTACCTTGTGGCCCCTACCATAAGAAGTAGAGTGAATATTTGCTTTTAAAGACCATTACCCTAAAAGGTAGACATGTAATACAATTGTCGAAATCACTAGCCTTTTAAATAATGAAATAAGGATTCATTATTGGAATGTTTTAAAGGGAAAAAAGATTTCAATAATTAAATCGTTAGGTTTGTCACTTTCACCGGCAACCCACATTGGCCTGAGATTGTTTCTGCTCTTCAACAAGGACAAAGCTACGAACATCGTGCAGATATTGTGTGTCGTATATTTATGGATAAGGCCACTGAATTTATAGCCGATCTTACAAAGCGTCATGTTTTGGGCAGGGTAGCAGCTTGGTGTTATAGTGTCGAGCATCAGAAACGAGGTAGGGAATGAAAACAGCTTAGGTAGTTGTTTGACATTACTGAATTGTTTACAGGCATGCCGCATATTCACGCCCTTTTGATTTTGCACAAAGATTCCAAAATAGAATCGCCATCCGAAGTCGATGAATACATTTGCGCCCGGATTCCACCACTACCACGCATTGAAGATGAATCTATTGCAGCAAAACAACAACGGCGTCTATGGCATTTGGTCACCGGAAATATGTTACATGATTGCAACAACGCATGCATGGTCGACGGTGAATGCACAAAGCATTTCCCTAAAGAATTCACACCAACTACAATACTTTCGGGTGGGTTAGATTTCCGTCACAACTATTAAACAATTTTAGCTGTGCGATATACCGAATATATAAGAATTCCACCATCTTCTGCCGACACGGCAACAAACGATGCATCTTCCTCCGAAATTGGCCTGACTGTTGACACTGATGAAGAGCGATCCGTACATTACAGACGTTTAAAACCTGTCAAGAAAATCAGTCCAGAATTTACCTATGTGAGTGAATATACTTAAAAAGAACTACAATGAATTTTTTTTAGGAAAACCATGGTCTCCTTTACAAAAAACAACGAAAGAACAATTTTACAGAGGTAGATGACAGACGAGTAATTCCATACAATGCCTTTTTACTTTTGAAATACTCATGTCACATCAATATTGAATATGTATTTGGTCAGAAAGCGTGTAAATACATATTCAAATATCTACTCAAAGGTAATCATTTGTTATTCATTTCCCCATAGGGTAGTTGGTTGTGTTAGACATGTTTAATGCACAGATTTCCATGTTATCTCACTACCCCCATTGGGTTAGATTTTTTAATGGTATATTCTTACCTCATAGGGTTGTTATATGCCTCATGGCATTTATATTGTTATATGCCTCAGAGCATTTACCATGCTATGAACCATGAACTATTGTAAAGTATAACATTTAGGATTTGAAAAAGCTTATGTTCGTGTAACTCGACCAGGAGCGAAAGATGATGAATATGACTATGATGAGATAGCCGCAACCTTTAAAGTTAGATATATGACCTCAATGGAAGCTTACCTCAGGCTTAGCTCTTACAAAATTGTCAATATGTCTCACAACCTTTACACACTGAGCTTGCACGAGGAAAACGGTCAAACCATTATCATCGAAGAAGGACATGAAGAAGAAAACAGAAATTACGATAAAATTTTCAAGGACACCCAGCTCACTGCGTTTTTTAAATTGTGCAGCCAAGATACATTTGCCAAAACCTTACGTTACGACGAACTTCCCTACCATTTTTGGTATCCATGCTTTTTAACCTTATTTGGACACGTAATTTTTAGGTGGAATAAAAACAAACGTGAATGGCTCCGACGCGTCTACCCACTCAATACTGAGTATGAAAAAGCCACCATGTTTGTACGTTTGTACACTACATCACCAAAAAGGCGCGAACTCTTTGCCATGCGAGCTCTTCTTCTCTGCCAACCCGGCCCAACATCTTTCGAGAATCTCCGTACAGTTTCCGGAAAAATCTTTGCTACATTTTCAGAGGCAGCGAAAGAACTTGGTCTTTTAGGTATAGGACGGGTTTGATGGGTTAGTAGAAATCGTATAAGTTAAATATTTGTAGAAAGCGATGACCTATACCGCAAAGCAATGCACGATGCCAACGTTGAGAAGTCGAATTTGAAGCAGCTGATTCATTATTTTGCGATGCTCATTTTCCATTGCAATCCGTCCGACCCACAAAAACTTTTTGATGAATTCCTTGACGACATGTACCCTCCGCCTGCTTCAAATGACGAAAATGCAGAGCCAATTTCTAAAGAAAGACGAAAACAGAAAGTCATGTGTACACTCGAATATTTTTTCCGCTGTTTGGGCACAACTAGCAGGTCTTATTGAATATTGAGATTATAGCTAAGCTTTATTTTTCAATCATTAAATATTACTTAGCATGGGATATCTATCAAAAAACTATCTACCCTATGCGGTCGGGACATTTTTTGACACAATTAGAACCCTACCCTATAGAATAGGAATACTATTAATCATAGTTTTATAAGTCATAGTTGAAATTCTTACGGAGTAGGGAGATAATTTCATTTTTAGTTATTCTATTTTAGTGAGATGGGTTTATCTGGCCTACCACCTACCTACAACCACGAAAGAGTTTCTTCTGAAATAGAAGGCGAGGGTCTTTTGGACGATTTTTATGGGAGCGCAAACCGCAAAACAAATTTCCGAGAAGTAGCTTTGCAACATTTGAAGAATTTGAATGAAGAGCAGCGAACTGCTTTTGATGCAATTACATCGGCAATCACTTCAGAAGTGCCAAATACCAAACGATTGTTTTTCCTTGAAGGTGCTGGCGGATGCGGTATGGATTAGCTTCGGAATTCAAAACACAATCATCATTTAGGCAAAACTTACTTGTACAACACCTTAATTAGATGGTGCTTGGCTGGAAAACCTACCGATCATCATGCCGAATCGGCAGTAAGTTCATGTGATTCATCTTTAGATACACAAATTTTTTTGCAGAAAACACTAAATCGCAACTCTGTAGTCGCATGTGCGACAACTGGCATAGCTGCTTTACTTTTGATAGGAGGGGGAACAGTTCACCGACAATTCCGTATTATAAATGATGTTGACCAAAACACTCCACCTAGAATCAATGCAGAATCAATGGATGCCGAACGCTTACGCAATGCTGAGCTCATTATTATCGATGTAAATAAAAATATTACTTCTTTAGTATTATTCTTATTATAGGAAGTTAGCATGATGCATCGTGATGTTTTCAACTATTTGGATCGTTTACTGAGAGATATTTGTTCTTCCTCAATTCCATTTGGAGGCAAAACAATGCTATTTGGAGGGGATTGGAAGCAATTGACTCCTGTTGTACCCAGAGGTAATAGGCAGGATCAAGTTGAGGCTTCAATTAAATCGGATCCATTATTCACATCGGAATTCACAACATTGAGGTAATACAATTATGGTTCCAACTAATTGTATTAATTTTCTATTATTTATCTTAGACTTAAAAAGAACATGCGAGCAGCACCGGACCAGAAAAAACTTTGTCAATGGTTACTGCAAGTTGGAAATGATTCTGCCGAAGCGGCTACCAATGGTCTTCTCAGGGTTCCAGATGAGTGCATATGCCATTCAATCGACGATATCTTGGAATTCTGCTTTCCTGCTGAAGTGTTACAAGCTCCTATGAAAAATGCGGACATTATTTGTGACCGTGCTTTGCTATGCCCACGCAATACAGATGTTGAGTGTTTGAACACATTGGCCATGAAAAAATTACAAGGATCAGAAATGCAATACTTTTCCACAGACTCTCCTTTGGACTGCTCCGATCCTTTGGATTATCTTTCAATTTACCGTGCGGATTTTAATCTAGAATCCATCCACAACGAAACGCCAACTGGCTTGCCTCCTCATGAACTGATCTTAAAGGTTGGTTATATTTGAAAGTGTTATTGTTCTTTACCAATAACTAATCTGTTAGTAGAGGATATATCTATTGGAATCTCTTCTTACGGGGTAGATTAATATACAATATAGAATCAATATAATATAATCCGAGTGATCAATTACCCTACTGTTTAGAATACAGAAACAATATATTATTATTAAAAAATTCTTACCCCATTAGGTAAGAAAATAATGGACACTTACCTTATGAGGTATAGAGAGGATATCCAAATTCCTACCCAACATGAACTTTGGAATAAAGGTACAATATACTATGATTAGAAATTCCTACCCCATAGGGTAAAAGAATAATGGATATTTTTACCTTAATAGGTATAGAGTGGAGATCTAAAAACCTTAAATATTTGGGCCTGTTACCAATAATATTTAATTGTGCTTTTAGACTGGAGCTCCTATCATGTTGATTAAGAATTTGGACGTATCGCAAGGGTTGTGCAATGGCACACGATTACAAGTGGAGAAGATGACCCCTCACAACCTTTACTGTCGCATTTTGACTGGACCAAAAGCAGACGCGAAATCAACCGTTATTTTGCCGCGCATATTGTTTGAGTATGGAAAACAAAGTACTGAACGTGGCGTCCGTTTCCAGCGGCTCCAGTTTCCTGTTCGTCCCTGTTTTGCTATGACAGTGAACAAGGTGTCGAATATATGAATATTTGTTTAGTTTAAAATTTTCCAGGCACAAGGTCAGACACTGAAACGAATGGGCCTTGTGTTATCATCCAACCAATGTTTTTCACACGGCCAAGTCTATGTCGCAATGTCGAGAGTTACTGAACTGTCTGGAATACGTGTCTATTCCCCCAATTCTGCAGTGCCAAATCACATCCACAACATTGTATACCATGAATTATTGGACGGTCGAAAAGTTATTCCTGCTAAATCTGCCCCTTTACCTCCTATTTATGATCCATTACCCGATGAATTTGTTTTTGACCCTTGATTGTGTTTTCTTTGTTTTTAAATTTCAGTTATCAAAATGTTATTTTTAAAATTGTTACTTTTGGTTTCTAACTTCGAATATTTTTATTTTTTTGCATCTCTTTTATTAACTATACTTGTACATTGTTAAGTTTAATGGAACATTTGTCCAACAAATGCATTACGGTCGTGATGTAATCAGGTATAATATAGTGTAGAGGTAGGGAACATCCCACCTCATAGGGTAGGGACCATACATAGATAGCTACCCCATAGGGTAGGAACCAAACATAGGCCTTATCTTTCTCTAGGCTCAGTGTCAAAACATGCAATGTTTTCAACAGGGCCCGTAGGGCCCTGGTTCTCTATATAAGAAAAAACTCCTGTGACGAGATTGAAAAAAAATTCCTACGGGCTTCATAGAGCACCAAAAATCGTGAAAAAAATCATGGGTGTACTTTAGGGGATGGCGCATCATAAATAATTATACCGGGCCCTAGGGGGGTTCGGAAAACCGGAGAAAAAAATTCCGAAAAACCGAAAATTTCGACCCTTCTCCAGTAGCTCTGCCGAAAACTTTTTTTCTTGATGGGAAACCTGATTTGCATATAAAAAGAGGATCAATCACCACATTCAGGGCTATCCAATGGTACCAAAATTAACTCGATCGGTTTAGTTTGACGAGAGTTATGGCCGGAACGGGAGCGAATTTTTTCCAAATTTTTGGCCATTTTTTTATTTTGACGCAGGGGTAGTGCTGTGGGGCCGGGGTGAGTGGAGGGTGGGTTCTATTCCATCGGGATGAAACTATTTTTATCGGATTCCCCATCAAATTTTAGGGGGGTGACCCCACCCCCGAAGGGGATGGGGCCAGTTTTCGAATTTTTAGGGAAATTTTTAGGGTTAAGGCCTGAAAAATTTAAAATAAAAATGGAAATGCAGAAAAAATGTTTTGGTTGATAGAAACGAGCTGAAAATTGGTACACGGGGGTTTTCGGGGGCGGGAAACACGATGGGATGGTCGATGGAACATGATTTGGTCGTTGTACTGCTCGAACTTGATGGAGTGTGCATGTGCGGTTTGGGATGGGGATGGAGGCCGGAAAATTGCTACCCGGGGGTTTTCGGGGACGGAGAACACGATGGGATGGTGGTCGGTTCATGGTTTTATGGTTGTACTGCTCGAACTTGATGGGGTGTGCAATATTAGATAGAAGGGGGGGGGAGGAAGGAAAAAAAGGAAGGAAAGAAAAAAAATGGGGACCAGAAAGGTAGAGAAGTGGAAAGGAAGGAATAACAAGGGGAAAGGAAGGAAAAGCAGAAGGAAAACTGTTCTATTTATGGGCGCTATTCTGATTATGGGCGGTGTTCTGATTATGGGCGCTGTTCTGTTTATGGGCGCTATTCTGATTAAGGTTGGTGTTCTGATTATGGGCGGTGTTCTGATAATAGTTATGAAACTAATTATGTAGTGATGCTATTTTTGAATTTGTCATGTAATGTTTCCTTTGACATAATGCCAATCATCTTTTTATGGGTGACACTAGACTATTGTATGGATTGTTTTTTGTTTCAATTAATCAAGCTAATTTATCAACCGAAAAAAGATCGATATCGATTTTTGTTTTTCTTTCTCTTTTGTCGTGATTCTATATTTTATACTTAGACACAATATTAATTAATTAAATTTACTTTTAACGTGATTTTTTTGGTTACATTTAGTATTTGTTTTGCCTTACATAGAAATAATATTATTACATTATTTTTATTACAGCTAAGTTTAAGCGTGTAATATGACAAATGAAAATAATATTTTCATTTATTTAAACATTTAATTATAGTATGTTGATTTTTAAGCATGCCCTCAAAAGAACAGAGAGCAAAATTAAAAGCGAGAGAACGTATGCGTCTTAAGCGTGCTTCTGCCGCAAGTTCAACTGTTAACGGTAGCTAGATATTTAAAATTTACTTTAAAAATTCATAACATTTTAGATTCTGTCGAACAGGCAACAACATCAAACACTGCCGAAAAGGCTAATTCAACAGGTTCGTCCTTATATTCTATGGATATTTTACTTTTTAGTTACTTTTATTCTATATTTTATAGATGTCGCTGCTGTCCAGAATCCATTTAGTTCGTCCGCACCTACCATCACAGCGACATCTTTCGCAGAGGCATCTGTCGCAGAGGCATCGCCGAGCTCTGCTATTACACCAATTTGTTTACGTCGCACGCATTCTAAAATTATGGAGGACACACAGAGTATATCTTAGGTTTTTTAAACGTTTTTATATTCGTTTTTAGGAACTGCTGCACAGTCATCCACATCGAACACTGCCGAAGAGGCTATTCCAACAAGTTAGCCATTCATTCCTCTTGATGCAAATCATTTTATTCAGTTCCACAATCGCCTGTTACTCCTGTTTCGAAGAGGCCACGTGATGCTGCGTTCACTTTTCCAAATGAAGATATTGATGAACCAGTTCTTTCCGACGATGACAATGCAACCTTTGAACTTCCTGTCGCTTCTGATCAAATCGCTGTTTCTGGACCGGAAATTCACAACAAAGCAGGTCGTCCTTTTAAAACACCTTCTAACAGAGGCAGACCTCGCGGTAGTACGTCCGTTAATGAGAAGACTGGCACCCCTCTACTTCCTACTGCAGGCACTTCCAACCTACGATTGCTTCCAAAGGTACAAGTTTTTTCTTGGCATTATATTTGCTTTTTTTCAGTTGAAATCACGACATGTTGAATTAATTGAGCAAAGGATGCGAGACATTAAGCTCGGGTACACTAACCGTGAGTGGCTTCCTAAGAAGGAGAATGGTAATAATTTCTTTGACTTAGGCTGAATGATTCGATGATGTATTTTATATGCTTTTTTAGATAATCGCAAGAAAGAAAAAGGATGTCCAAATGGATGCACATGTGCTAAATGTTACCTAGACGCAGAGGCTTATTTGAAAGCAAGTGAATACATCGCACAACACAGAGAAGATGACGATCATTTTTTGCAAGAAAAAATGGGAAAGCTCGCATCTATTCCCACAGGACGATGTCATCTCTCCACTGCCGTAAAGGCAAATTCAACATTGGGATGTGCTGCAAAAAGTTCAAATCATCAGGTAGGCTTTAGTTTATCTCTCCACTGCCGGATAGGCTAATTTAGCATCTATTACGAATTTATTTCACCTTTGGATAACAATCAGACAATCCCATCCGTATACGGATGGGAATCCGTATACGGATGGGAATAACAATCTGACCATCCCCCTATCCGTATATGGATGGGAAGGTCTGTTGAAATCCGTATATGGACCTTGAATATGGAGGTCCCTGATTTAAGATATGGGTCTATCCGTATATGGATGGGAAGGTCTGTTGAAATCCGTATATGGACCTTGAATATGGAGGTCCCTGATTTAAGATATGGGTCTATCCGTATATGGATGGGAAGGTCTGTTGAAATCCGAATATGGACCTTGAATATGGAGGTCCCTGATTTAAGATATGGGTCTATCCGTATATGGATGGGAATGACTGATCCAATCCGTATACGGAGGAGAAATAGAGGGCCGTCTCCATATACGGATCGGATCTGACATTCCCACCCGTATACGGATTTGAAGTCACTCCCCCCTATTAACCCTTCAGATACCAAGCAGATATTGCAGTCCATATACGGATCAAAAAAAGAAAGGGAGATCCGTATATGGATGGGAATGTCTGATCTTATCCGTATACGGAGGAGAAAGATAGGAGAGAGGAGGGGAAAGAAAGGGAGATCCGTATATGGATGGGAATGACTGATCCAATCCGTATACGGAGGAGAAAGAGAGAGCCGTCTCCATATACGGATCGGATCGTCATTCCCATCCGTATATGGATCGGAAACCCTCTTTTCTCTACTTTTCTTTCAGATCCCATTCAGACATTCCCTTCCGTATACGTATTTGAAATCTCTTCCCTCTATTAACCCTTCGGATACCAAGCACATATTACAATCCATATACGGATCGGAACCCATTCTTTTCTTTATTTTTGCTTCAGATGCAACTCAAATATTCCCATCCGTATTCGGGTCGAAAGCCTCTATACTTCTTATAGGTACCGTATTACGATTCTGGAACTTTTGGTGATCGCATCTGTCCTTTCTGCGGAGCCTTAATGCTTCAGAGCGAATACCAACAATACAAACGAGGACGCAAGACTATTTGCTGTAGCAATGGAGAATGCTGCACCGGTCCGTTGTGGAAGGGATGGAAAGAGCGGCAGGATCCGCCTAAACAACTTCTTGATTTAATCAATGAACCGGATAAGAAGAAACGAGAAGAATTTCTGAAGAATACATTGCCGCTCAATAATACTTTCGCTTTTGCTTCGACACATTCCGAAAAGGCTCCAGCAGAGCAAATGGGCGGTAGGATGGACACATGCAAATACAACGGCGAATTTTCATTTTGCTTTAGGTGACTTTATTTATTTTTTTTCTTTTTTATAATAAATATCATTTATATTTTAGTGATCTTATTGCCCCCGCGGGAAAACGACCAACATTTGCTCAGGTATACACACTAACTCCGGAAGAGGCACGAAAATTGCGACCTGACCATTTTTCTGAAGCACTCAATAAAAAAGTCAGACAGGAGATCTTTGACAAACTAGAAGAACTACTCCGGCAAAGTCCTCTTGGCAGAAGCTTTACTACATTGGCTGATAAAGTTAAATCTGCCGAAATGGCAAAACAACAAACACCGCGCTTCCAGGTAGCTTGGATAAAAATGCTTTTATTTGTAGAATGGTAAACGCGCATTTTATAAGTAGGCAAAATACATGATGAGTTAAAGATGAACTCCAAATACGACCATATACGGACTCCTGATAGATAGTCCCTTCCGTATATGAATGATGCTTATTGAAACCGTATACCGTATACGGATGAGATTTTCTGTCGAGAGTCCATATATGATCTGTTGCGATTTTGAATTCGTTACTATCCCTTCCACATACGCACTTCCATCAGTAGTAATACTATCCTTTTGGGTACGGAAACACCCTGTTATTGATCGTAAATATCTTTTGATAAATATAGAATTTTCAGATTGTTCTTCTTACTGATCGGGAATTAAAGGAAGAAGCTATCAGAAACAGAAAAGATTGTACGGTAATTGACATAGAACGAGCGGATGCTCCTTCTTCCGAACAAGTGGCAGTTATTTGGGTACAAGAAGATGGCTTAGCGCCTGAAATTTCAGGTGCTTATTACTTATTCCTGCTGTTTACTTAACTTTGTTTTATAGGATTTTGGATCCAAGATAAAGCGGGAAAAATGCGCGAATTACACAATGGTAGGCCGGAACTGGATCCTGCCTGCTTTCCAGTTCTACATCCACGCGGGTCGCCGGGTTGGCATTGGTCTCTGAAAAAAGGTGCTATTGAGGTGGGATATTAATTTGGTTTCTACCAATAATATTTCCATTAAGAAACAAGTAATTGAGATGGAAGAAAAGTTAGCTTGTGCTAGGGATCTTGAGCTGCAGCCATCTGCTGATCCGACTACTACCAGAGATCTTGCAAAAGCGATGGCCAATGTTTCTCCAATGGATAATTATGAAGTAACTTTAGATCACGTATTCTTTATACAAATTTCATTACCGTTTATTGCTATTAAGATCGAGTACGAAAACGACGAGTTAGATGTGGACTTAGCACCGGACACTCAACATACTGCCGGAGAGGCAACACTAACAGCTGAAGTAGCAGAGATTGATGTAAGTTTACTTATCGCGGTTAATAACCAGACATTTATATCCATAGTTATCCATCCGCATATGGATTCTGAGTTGTGCTCCCGAGCCATATATGTTCTGCTGGCTCAGTGAAATGCTAAAGGCATAGGTCATATATGGCTCGGAAGTTATTCTCAGAATCCATATATGGATCTCACCAGAGAAAAAATAGAAAACCTTCTAGTACCTTCTATACTTCTATTTAAATAGAAAACCTTCTATTTAAGGTTTTCAACGACGATGATAATGTCGTAATTCCGAAGTTTAACCCTGTCGATTCGAAGAAAACCACGTTCGTTAAAAAAGAAGGGCCACAAGAAAATATATCGCAGCGAAGATTTTACCGGTTCCAAATGGCATTACGAAACAATGACAAAAATGCATTCCATTGGCTTTGGTTTGCACGACGTCTGGCCGAATTCTTTGTGATCTCTGTACTCAACCGAATCGAGCGCAATGAGATGGACTTTCTGAAAGAGCAGCAAGAAAAAATGAACCTCAGAGAAGTTATTGCGAAGGACTACATCGATGCTTTGTCCAAAGGATTGCAAAAAGAAGGCAAAAAATTGGGCCGTGTTTTTATGATGCCATCGTATT
This sequence comes from Rotylenchulus reniformis, assembly GCA_001026735.1. Classification (NCBI taxonomy): domain Eukaryota; kingdom Metazoa; phylum Nematoda; class Chromadorea; order Rhabditida; family Hoplolaimidae; genus Rotylenchulus; species Rotylenchulus reniformis. The sequence continues at coordinate 68,422 of LDKF01000534.1, forward strand.
TTGCCGGGTCACGTCAATACTACCAGAAGGCTTATGCTGATCTGATGACGATTGTACGCCGGATGGGGAATCCAACTTGGTAATTAATCAGATTTTTGATAGAAATCTTGCAAAAAAACCAATGTAAGGAAACTATACATAACTAATAAACACGGTGAGTTTTTAGTAATAACTCCAGGCAGTTAATCTAAAGGTGTTCCTATAAAGTGTATAAGGTAGCTTTGGGATACATATGTCAATATGTTATTTTATAAATGACCATTCAAATATGGATCCCATATCGATAGCTCCTTCCATATATGGATGGGAACAAATTCCAGCAACACGTTCTTTTACCATTATTAATTGTATTGGATTCATATATGGATCCCATATCCGATAGCTCCATCCATATATG
>LDKF01000534.1:84329-114676 GCA_001026735.1 Rotylenchulus reniformis
TTTTTTTGTAGTGCACCAAAAATCGTGAAAAAATTCAGGGAGCTTCCTTGGGCTATGGGGGACCTACAATAACTCAGCCGACCCTAGGGGGCTTCGAAAACCGGGTGAAAAAAATTCCGGAAAATCGAAAATTTCGACCTCTCCTCAGTCGGTCTGAAGAAAACTTTTTTTCTTGATGGGAAACCTGTTTTGTGATAGTAAACAGGTCACAACTAGACATTTAGGGCTATCGAACAAAAAAGATTTCAGCTCGATTGGTCCATTTTGAAGGGTAGATCGGCTCTGCACAAAGTCGAAAAGTCGAAAAATCACCGTTCCCTGCCATCCGTATATGGACGAGATGTAACGTTTCAAGTCCGTATATGGATGTGAAGGTTGGTGGCTTAGTGGCATGATGGTAGGTTAGAGGGGTGATGGTGGGTGGGTTCAGTTCCTTTGCGCTGATTTTATTTTTCCCGGATTTCCCATCAAATTTTAGGGGGGTGACCCCACCCCCTATGGGGATGGGGTCAGTTTTCGATTTTTTACGGAAAAATTCAGGGTTAAGGGCTTAAAAAATTAAAACAAAAATGAAAATGCAGAAAAATGCTTTTGGCTTATTGAAATGAGCTGAAAATTGATACTCGGGGGTTTTCGGGGACGGGGAACACGATGGCAGTGTCGGTGTGTCATGATTCAGTTGNGTGAAGGTTGGTGGCTTAGTGGCATGATGGTAGGTTAGAGGGGTGATGGTGGGTGGGTTCAGTTCCTTTGCGCTGATTTTATTTTTCCCGGATTTCCCATCAAATTTTAGGGGGGTGACCCCACCCCCTATGGGGATGGGGTCAGTTTTCGATTTTTTACGGAAAAATTCAGGGTTAAGGGCTTAAAAAATTAAAACAAAAATGAAAATGCAGAAAAATGCTTTTGGCTTATTGAAATGAGCTGAAAATTGATACTCGGGGGTTTTCGGGGACGGGGAACACGATGGCAGTGTCGGTGTGTCATGATTCAGTTGCTGTACTGCTCGAACTTGATGAGCTGTAGATGGAATGTGCATGAGGCGAAAGGATGGAGGGAAGAGAAAAAAGAAAAAAATAACAGAAAAAGCGTGAAGAGAGGAGAAAGAAAAGAGTGATAAGAGCGAAAAGAGAGAGAAAAGGGAGAGAGAAGAGAGGGAGATAAGAGGGAGCGAGAGCTGAGCGGGAGAGAGAGAATATCCGATTCATATACGGTTGGGAGTAAACCACAATGGTCCATATATGGATCAGAGAAAAAGAGGAGATAGAGAAAAAAGTAGAGAGAAAGAATAGAGAAAGGAAAGAGAAAAGGAGAGAGAGAATGGATAGAGAGAGAGAGAGAATGGATGGAGAGAGAGAGAATAGATAGATAGAGAGAGAGAGATCCCTGACAGTCACAGGAGGAAGGGATGGAACATTGGCGCTGATGGCGAGAGAGTGGATAGAGAAAGAGTGGATAGAGAGAGAGAGAATGGATAGAGAGAGAGTGAGAATGGATAGAGAGAGAGTGAGAATGGAAAGAGAGAGAGAGTGAGAATGGATAGAGAGAGAGTGAGAATGGATAGAGAGAGAGTGAGAATGGATAGAGAGAGAGTGAGAATGGAAAGAGAGAGAGAGAGAATGGATAGAGAGAGAGAGTATGGATAGAGAGAGTGAGAATGGATAGAGAGATAGAGAATGGATAGAGAGAGATTTGGGCGCTGTTCTGATTATGGGCGCTGTTCTGATTATGGGCGTCTTTGTGATTGTGGGCGCTGTTCTGATTATGGGCGCTGTTCTGATTATGTGCGCCGTTCTGATTGTGTGCACCTTTCTGATTAGGGGCGTCGTTCTGATTATGAACGCTGTTCTGACTGTCGGCGCTATTCTGATTATGGGCGCTATTCAGATTTTGTGCGCTGTTTTGATTATGGCCGCTTTCCAGATTGTTTTTTATGTGGAATTAGTTTGAATTTTGAATTTATGCATTTTTACATTATGCCATATACAGTAATTCTTTTATGTTCTCTAACCTGTATTAATAATTTTCTCTGTTACTGTTACAGCTATTAACCTGCATAAATTTTGGCCCTTTACTGAGCTCAGTTCTTACACGTTAGAAATTAGACTTTACTAAAAAATATCACTAAAGTTTATTTATTAATTGTGGCGAATATTATTCTATATATTTTTTTTAATTTTGTTTAATTTAATAGTTTAGAAATGCCATCAAAAGAACAAATAAAAAGGCAAAAAAATAAAGAACGCATGCGACTTGCGCGTGCGACTGACGTAAAGGCCAATTCTGAAGGTTTTTCTATTGGATACTATAGTAAATATTTTATTTTTTAAGATTCTGCCGCGCGGGCATCAACATCAAACACTGCCGGAAAGGCTAATTTAACAAGTTAGTCCTTCGATTCTAAGGAATTATTGTTGTTTATTGTACTACTAATTTTATAGATGTCGCTGCACACTATCCATCAAGTTCTTCTGCATCCATCGTCACTGCGACATCTGTCGTAGAGACATCGACGAGCTCTGCCATTACACCTATGTGTTTGCGTCGCACGCATTCTAAAACTATGGAGGACACACAGAGTACATTTTAAGCTTTTTAACGTTTTTATATTCCTTTTTAGGAACTGCCGAACAGGCATCGACATCGAACACTGCTGGAGAGGCTATTCCAACAAGTTAGCCATTCATTTCTCTTTATGCATATATTTTTTTATTCAGTTCCACTATCGCCTGTTACTCCTATTTCGAAGAGACCACGCAATGCTATGTTTGAATTTGCAGCTTCGAACCAAGATGAAGATGTACATGATGATGAAGATTCAACCCTAGAACTTCCGGTCGCCTCTGATCAAATTGATGTTGCTGCACCAGAAGTTGTCACCAATAGGGGACGTCCATTTAAAACACCGATTCCATCACGTAATCCTCGCGGTAGAAAATCAGACGCTGACCAATCAAGTGACAAGCGAACACCTTTGCTTCAGACAGCAGGCACTTCTAACTTACGATTGCTTCCTAAAGTAAGCTTGAATCAATAAATCAAAAAATAATAAAAATAAAAAAAATTATAGCTGAAATCACGGCATGTTGAATTAATTGAACAAAGGATGCGTGACATTAAAGCCAATTACAACTGCCGAAAATGGCTTCCAAAAACAGATAACAGTAATAATTGGATACGCATGTCGCATATTAATATTGTTTATTTTAGGTCGCAGAAAGAAAACTACCGTTTGTCCAGCCAATTGCAGCTGCGCTAAATGTTATCTTGATGCAGAAGCGTACATCAAAGCAAGTGACTACATAGCCCGGCACAGAGAAGATGATGATCATTTTGTGCAAGAAAAAATGGGAAAACTCGCATCTGTTCCTACTATCCGATGCCATCTTTCCACTGCCGAAAAGGCAACTTCAACATTTGGATGTGCTGCGACCAGTTCAAACCATCAGGTAGGCTTATAGTTTCAAATTTTCATTTTTTTTAAATTATCAAGTCAAATTTTCCATTTTAGCTGACTTAGGGGCCCTCTCCCCTCTATTTCACTTTTCGGATAGCAAACTGAAATTCCCATCCGTATATGGATTGCAAGCTTCTCTCTCTTCTATTTCCCATTCGGATACCACTTTTACATTCCCACCCGTATACGGATTGGAAGCCCCTCTCCACTCTATTTCACTTTTGGATAGCTATCGTACATTCCCGTTCGTATACGGATGGGGAGAGAAGGGCAGTGGGGAGTGAGGGTCAGATCCGTATACGGATGGAGAGAGGAGAGCAGATCCGTATACGGATGGGAATAGGGGGATAGATCCGTATATGGTAGGGGGAGTGAGGCAGATCCGTATATGAATGGTGAGAGGGGGATAGATCCGTATATGGTAGGGGGAGAGGCAGATCCGTATATGAATGGGGAGAGGTGGGCAGATCCGTATACGGATGGGAAGAAATGGACAGATCCGTATACGGGAGGGAAGAGAGGGGCTGATCCGTATATGGATCCCTCCCACTGGCCGATGTCACCTTTCCACTGCCGAAAAGGTATCTTCCATCAAGTAGGTTCATAGTAGAAAGTGTGGAGGAAAAGATAAAATTCCGAACCATATATGGATGAGAATATTTAATTATAATTCACATTTGAAAGGGAAAGTGTGGAGGGGATGGTAAAATTCCGAACCATATATGGGTGGGAATATGCAATTATAATTCAATAATTATAATTCACATTTACTTTAAAGGTACCGTACTACGATTCTGGAACTTTTGGTGATCGAATCTGTCCTTTCTGCGGCGCCTTGATGCTTGAAAGCGAATACCAACAATACAAACGAGGACGCAAAACTATTTGCTGTAGCAATGGAGAATGTTGCTCCGGTCCGTTGTGGAAGGGATGGAAAGAGCGGCAGGATCCGCCTAAACAACTTCTTGAATTGATCAATGAATCGGACAAGAAGAAACGCGAAGAATTTCTCACGAACACAATGCCGCTTAACAATACCTTTTCATTCGCATCAGTGCATTCAGAGAAGGCTCCTGCAGAACAAATGGGTGGTAGAATGGACACTTGCAAATACAATGGCGAATTTTCTTTTTTATTCAGGTACCTTTATATTAGAACTATATCTCTCATTGGATATATGGGATACATTGGGAGATAATGGTATATCCATATATGGATTCTTAGATAATTTCCGAGACAAATATGACTTAACCAGGCCACAAATGGCTCGGAAGTACATCTCACAAGCCATATACGGATCCGTAACTATGGATAAAATGAAGAACAATTTAGGATCCATATATGGAATTTGAGTTGTACTTCCGAGCCATATATAAATTGTGGCTCTTGCATTCTATTACGCCACCAGACCATATATGGCTCGGAATTACATCGCAAGCCATATACGGATGGTTAGCTATGGGGAAAATAATAGATCCATATGTGGATTCTGAGATGTGCTTCCGAGCCATTATGACTTATGCCACTTTTCTTTTTAATTCAGGTTTCTCCAATTTAGAAATTGCTTAATAGTTGCGAATTAATTGATCCATGCATTTAAGTGATCTTATTGCGCCGGAGGGAAAGCGGCCAACATTTGCACAGGTGTACACGCTAACACCGGAAGAGGCACTGAAATTACGCCCTAAACATTTTACCGAAGCACTTCACAAGACTGTCAGACAAGAGATCTTTGACAAACTAGAAGAACTACTCCGTCAAAGTCCTCTAGGCAGAAGCTTTACTACATTGGCGGACAAAGTCAAAACTGCCGAACTGGCTCAAAAACAAACACCGCGCTTCCAGGTAGCGTAGATTAAGTGTGACTTATTTTTTTGAACTAAGATAATTAATTAGCTTATTTCTCAGAGGCAATATACGTTTGGGTAACTATGTATAAAATAGGGGATAATGGTAGATCCATATATGGCTTGTGGGATGATTCTTCTAGCCATATATGACATGACTTTTACATTTTGGTATACTTCCTGCCCACATATGTTTCGGAGGACCATCCCATCAACCATATATGGTTGAATGGTTATCCACCACGATAGTATTGATTATTTAAATGAGATGCCTTGCAATCAAAGCATTTTCAGATTGTTCTTCTTACTGATCGGGAATTAAAGGAAGAGGCTATCAGAAACAGAACAGATTGTACGGTAATTGACATAGAACGAGCGGATGCTCCTTCTTCCGAACAAGTGGCAGTTATTTGGGTACAAGAGGATGGCTTGGCGCCTGAAATTTCAGGTGATTATTACTTATTTCTGCTGTTGCTTAACTTTGTTTTATAGGATTTTGGATCCAAGACAAAGCGGGAAAAATGCGTGAATTACACAATGGTAGGCCGGAACTGGATCCCGCCTGTTTTCCAATTCTACATCCACGCGGGTCGTCGGGTTGGCAATGGTCTCTGAAAAAAGGTGCTATTGAGGTAGGATATTAATTTGGTTTCTACCAAAACTATTTATTCCCGTTAAGAAACAAGTAAATGAGATGGAAGAACAGTTAGCTCGTGCTAGGGATCTTGAGCTGCAGCCATCTGCCGATCAGGCTACAACCAGCGATCTTGCACAAGCGATGGCCAATGCTTCGGCAATAGATAATTATGAAGTAATTTCAGATCACATATTCTTTATGCAAAATTCATTACCGTTTATTTCTATTAAGATCGAGTACGAAAACGACGAGTTAGATATGGACTTAGTACCGGATACTCAAGATACTGCCGGAGAGGCAACACCAACAACTGAAGTAGCGGAGATTGATGTAAGTTTATTTATCGCGGTTATTATCCAGTTATTTTTATATGAAATGTTAGAGCCTTTAAGTCATATATGGCTCGTAAGTTAATCTTTAAATCCGTAAATGGATTTACCACCGTTCCCTATTATCAAGAGTTATCCATCCGTACATCCACATATGGATCTACTGTTGTCCCCCATTTTATCCTGATTTACTCATCCGTATATGGCTTATGAGAGATATTCCCGAGCCATACCTTAAATTATCGTTATAAATATCCGTTTCTGTTTAAGGTTTTCAACGACGATGATAATGTTGTAATTCCGAAGTTTGATCCTGTCGATTCGAAGAATACCCCGTTCGTTAAAAAAGTAGGGCAACAAGAAAATATATCGCAGCGAAGATTTTACCGATTCCAAATGGCATTACGAAACAATGACAAAAATGCCTTCCATTGGCTATGGTTCGCCCGCCGATTGGCCGAATTTTTCGTCATATCAGTCCTCAATCGTATAGAGCGCAATGAGATGGACTTTCTGAAAGAGCAGCAAGAAAAAATGAACCTCAGAGAAGTTATTGCGAAGGACTACATCGATGCTTTGGCCAAAGGCTTGCAAAAAGAAGGCAAAAAATTGGGCCGTGTTTTTATGATGCCATCGTACTTTGCCGGTTCACGTCAATACTACCAGAAGGCTTATGCTGATCTGATGACGATTGTACGCCGGATGGGGAATCCAACTTGGTAATTAATCAGATTTTTTCCATAGAAATGTTGCAAATAATCCAATGTAGTAAGAAACTATACATCACTAAAAACCAGTTGGTTTTTAGTAATAACTAGGCACTTAATCTAAAAGGTATTCCTAAATGCTTATAAGGTAGCTTTAGGATCCATATGTGAATATGTTATTTAATAATATGCCCATTCATATATGTATCCTATATTCGATAGCACCATCCATATATGGGTGGGAAAAAATTCCAGCAACACTTTTTTAACTATTATAATTCTTTAGGTTCGTTACATTTACCGGTAACCCGCATTGGCCCGAAATTGCTTCAGCCCTCCAACAAGGCCAGAGCTATGAGCACCGTGCAGATATCGTTTGCCGTATCTTCATGGACAAAGCCACAGAGTTTATAGCTGATCTAACTAAACGCCATGTTTTGGGCAGAGTTGCTGCATGGTGCTATAGCGTCGAACATCAGAAACGAGGTAGTAACGGGAAAAACAATTTTTTTATTACATGATATTTCTTACAGGCATGCCGCATATCCATGCACTTTTAATTCTGCACAAAGATGCCAAAATTGAATCACCCTCCCAGGTCGATGAATACATTTGTGCCCGAATTCCGCCTCTCCCACGAATTGAAGACGAATCTGTTGCAGCGAAACAACAAAGGCGCCTATGGTATATGGTCACAGGGAACATGCTTCACGATTGCAATAACGCATGTTTGGTTGACGGTGAATGCAATAAGCACTTCCCAAAACCATTCACGCCAAATACCACACTTTCGGGTATTTGTTAAATTTTATTCGCTAACAATATCTTTTTTAGCCGTTAGATATACTGAATACACGAGGATACCACCAACTGCCGGACTGGCAACTAATAACAATGCCCACTCTTCCCAACATAATTTGACAGTAGACAATGATGAAGAACGATCCGTTCATTACAAACGCCTAAAGCCAAGCAGAAAATCCGCGCCTGAATTCACATTTGTAAGGGTCCATACGTTATGTAGAATTGGTCCTCATTTTTATTTTAGGAAAATCATGGTCTCCTTTTTAAAAAGCAACGGCAGAACAATTTTATGCAGATTGAAGACAACCGAGTTATTCCTTACAATGCCTTTTTACTGCTCAAATATTCATGCCATATCAATATTGAATATGTTTTTGGTCAAAAAGCGTGCAAATATATTTTCAAATATATCATTAAAGGTAATTATTTAGCTGCATATTTTAGCTCTAGATTGAGCTAAAGTAATTAATGCCGTCAAATAAGTAAGACCTTATCATAAGTTGAATCGATTATTTTTTAACATAGATTTATCATAAATCAATCCATATGTGGATCTGAGATGTACTTCCGATCCATATATGGATTATGGCTCTTGCATTCTAGCAAATCCTCAGACCAAATATGGCACGGAAATACATCTCAGAATCCACATATGGATCTTCAGTTGTTCCCTAATTTAATAAGTGGTGCCCATCCGCATATGGCTNGAATTCACATTTGTAAGGGTCCATACGTTATGTAGAATTGGTCCTCATTTTTATTTTAGGAAAATCATGGTCTCCTTTTTAAAAAGCAACGGCAGAACAATTTTATGCAGATTGAAGACAACCGAGTTATTCCTTACAATGCCTTTTTACTGCTCAAATATTCATGCCATATCAATATTGAATATGTTTTTGGTCAAAAAGCGTGCAAATATATTTTCAAATATATCATTAAAGGTAATTATTTAGCTGCATATTTTAGCTCTAGATTGAGCTAAAGTAATTAATGCCGTCAAATAAGTAAGACCTTATCATAAGTTGAATCGATTATTTTTTAACATAGATTTATCATAAATCAATCCATATGTGGATCTGAGATGTACTTCCGATCCATATATGGATTATGGCTCTTGCATTCTAGCAAATCCTCAGACCAAATATGGCACGGAAATACATCTCAGAATCCACATATGGATCTTCAGTTGTTCCCTAATTTAATAAGTGGTGCCCATCCGCATATGGCTTGTGTGATGTACTTCCGAGCCATATATGAATTGTCCCATACCTTTTGTTTCCTGTCTTTCTACATTACTGAGCTTTAAGGCTTCGAGAAGGCATACGTGCGCGTAACACGTCCAGGGGCCAATGAGAATGAATACGATTACGATGAGATTGCAGCCACCTTTAAAGTGCGCTATATGACGTCGATGGAAGCTTATCTTAGGCTCAGTTCCTACAAAATTGTTAACATGTCGCACAATATCTACACATTGAGTTTACATGAAGAAAACGGTCAAACCATTATCGTTGAAGAAGGCCACGAAGAAGAGAATCGAAACACTGACAAAATTTTCAAAGATACCCAACTCACTGCATTCTTCAGATTGTGTAAGGAAAATGAATTTGCACGAACATTACGATATGATGAGCTTCCCTACCATTTTTGGTAAATTTTCCAAATTAATCTTATTTAGTTATATTCATTGCATCACTTTAGGTGGAATAAGAACAAGCGTGAGTGGCTCCGTCGCGTCTATCCACTCGATCCTGATTATGATAAGGCCGCCATGTTTGTGCGTTTATACACAGCATCACCTAAAAGGCGTGAATTGTTTGCACTACGAGCACTACTTCTCTGCCGAAAAGGCCCAACAACATTTGAGGACCTTCGGACCATTCCTGGAGAGCAACCTTTCGCTACGTTTTCGGAGGCAGCCAAAGCACTAGGCCTTTTAGGTAGGTATTAAAAGGTCGCTTCCTACCTATAGTTTAANTATCCGTATATGGATTGGAATGTCTATTGAAATCCAAATATGGACCTTGGATAGATATGGGTCTATCCGTATATGGATGGGAATGTCTGTTGAATTCCGAATATGGACCTTGGATAGATATGGGTCTATCCGTATATGGGTGGGAATGTCTGTTGAAATCCGAATATGGACCTTGGATAGATATGGGTCTATCCGTATATGGATTGGAACGTCTGTTGAAATCCGAATATGGACCTTGCATATGGAAGTCCCTGATATAAGATTTGGGTCTATCCGTATATGGATGGGAATGTCTATTGAAATCCAAATATGGACCTTGGATAGATATGGGTCTATCCGTATATGGATTGGAATGTCTGTTGAAATCCAAATATGGACCTTGGATAGATATGGGTCTATCCGTATATGGATGGGAGGGGCGGGTATAAAGGAATAGAAATTGGTACACGGGAGTTTTCGGGGACGGGGAATACGATGGGATGGTCGAGAGTGCATGATTTGTTAGTTGTACTGCTTGAACTTGATGTAGGTGAATGAGGGATTCAGGGCGGGTATAAAGGAATACAAATTGGTACACGGGAGTTTTCGGGGACGGGGAACACGATGGGATGGTCGAGAGTGCATGCTTTTAGTAGTTGTACTGCTTGAACTTCCATCTTTATTCAATAGTCATCATTTTCTATTGAGCACACGTGCAATTACACATTTATTCAATTAGCATTTTGTATTGATTACACGTGCAACTTTAAATAGAATAGAAAAAATAAGTTTCAAAAACAACTATTGTGTTGTATTAAATATTGCATTTTTTTAAATATTCAAATAATTCTGAAATCCAAATAGTTAGATATTTTTATTTTAATGCTTAAAAGCTAACAGTTTTGCATTAGTATCTTTATTTTCTCTCTCTACATATTTTATACTTTGCTAAGGCATGAATTGATTTCTTTATTTTTAGATATGCCCTCAAAAAAATATAAAGCAGATTTAAAAAATAGGGAACGCATGCGTCTTAAGCGAGCTTCTGCCGCATGTTCAACAGGAAATGGTAGCTAGATATTTAAAACTGACTTTAAAAATCCTTAACTTTTTAGATTCTGCCGAACAGGCATCGACAACAACCACTGCCGAAAAGGCTAATTCAACAAGTTAGTCCTTCAATTCTATGGATATATTATTGTTGTTAATTCAGTTTCGCAATCCTTTTTAAATTTTGTTTTAAAATATATTTTATAGGTGTCGCTGCACACCATCCATCAAGTTCGTCTGCATCCATCGTCACAGCGACATCTGTCGTAGAGGCATCGACGAGCTCTGCCATTATACCGAAGCGTTTACGTCGCACACATTCTAAAATTATGGAGCACACACAAAGTACATTTTTAGTTTTTAAGCGTTTTCATATTCCTTTTTAGGAACTACTGCTCAGTCTTCGACATCGAACACTGCCGAAGAGGCTAATCTAACAAGTTTGCTTTACAATTCTATTGATATATAGTTTTATATTTTATTTCTTTTTAGGAACTGCCGCACAGGCATCATCATTGAATAATGCTGAACAGACTATTTCAACAAGTTAGTCCTTTTTATAAATATGATTTTTGAAAAAAACGTTTTTTTTTAAATTTATAGATGTCGCTGCTGCCCAGCATCCATTCAGTTCGTCTGCACCCATCATCACAGCGACATCTGTAGTAGAGGCATCGACGAGTTCTACACCTATGTGCTTACGTCGCACGCATTCTAAAATTATGGAGAACACACAGCGTACATTTATACTTTAAACGTTTTATATTTTATTTATTTTCAGGAATTGCTGCACCGGTATCAACATCAAACACTGCCGAAGAGGCTAATTCAACAAGTCAGACATTCATTTTTTGATACATATTATTATTTTTCTATTCAGTTCCGCAATCGCCTGTTACTCCTGTTTCAAAGAGACCACGTGATGCTGTGTTTACTTTTCCGAATCAAGATAATGATGAACCGATTCGTTCTGAGGATGAAGATGCCACATTCGAACTTCCTGTTGCCAGTGATCATATTAATATTACGGCACCCGAGATGCTCACCAAACGAGGTCGTCCATCCAAAACACCGTCTAACCGGGGCAGGCCTCAAGGTATTAGATTGAGTGGTGAAAAAAGTTCAACTCCGCTTCTTCCTACGGCGGGTACTTCCAATTTGCGATTGCTACCAAAGGTCAATTAAGAAGTTAAATTATGTTATTTTTAAAATTTTCCAGTTAAAATCTCGCCATGTTGAATTAATTGAGCAAAGGATGCGGGACCTCAAGGCCAATTATAACTGCCGAAATTGGCTTCCAAAAACAGATAACAGTAATACTGATGCGCACATCGTTTTTTAATACTTATTTTAGGTCGCAGAAAGAAAAGTACCGTTTGTCCAGCCAATTGCAGATGTGCTAAATGTTACCTTGATGCAGAAGCTTACATCAAAGCAAGTGATTACATCGCCCAGCACAGAGAAGACGATGACCATTTTGTGCAAGAAAAAATGGGGAAACTTGCGTGTGCCCCCACTGGCCGATGCCACCTTTCCACTGCCGAAAAGGCAAATTCAACTTTGGGATGTGCTGCTAAGAGCTCAAACCATCAAGTAGGTTCATAGTATCAATTTGTGGTAATATTGCATTTGGAGGTTATATAGCTACAGTTTTCTTATTCCATATATGAGCCAGAGAATGTTAGAGCCACATATGACTTTGGGTATGATTCTACGAGCCATATATGACTTTTGGCTTTAACACTATGTTAAGTCACTGGACCATATATGGCTCGGTGAATCATCCCAAAAACCATATGTGATTAGACAACTATAGATAATATGGGGGACAATGGTATATTGATCCATCACACTGAGTATGATTCATATATGAATTTGTATATTTGGAGATCAATCGCTATCATTTAACATTATAGGTACCGTACTACGATTCTGGAACTTTTGGTGATCGCATCTGTCCTTTCTGCGGTGCCTTGATGCTTGAAAGCGAATACCAACAATACAAACGAGGACGTAAAACTATTTGTTGCAGCAATGGAGAATGTTGCACAGGTCCATTGTGGAAGGGATGGAAAGAGAGGCAGGATCCACCTAAACAGCTCCTGGATTTGATCAATGAGCCAGTAAAGAAGGACCGTGAAGAGTTTCTCAGCAACACAATGCCACTCAACAATACTTTCGCATTCGCATCGGTACATGCAGAGAAGGCACCTGCAGAGCAAATGGGTGGCAGAATGGACACGTGCAAATACAACGGCGAATTTTCATTTCTGTTCAGGTGTCTCTATATCATTATTGACCTTTATGTAATTAAAAGCTAATTGGTACATACATTTAAGTGACCTTATTGCACCGGAGGGAAAGCGGCCAACATTTGCACAGGTGTACACCCTAACACCGGAAGAGGCACTAAAATTACGGCCTAAACATTTTACCGATGCACTTCACAAATCAGTCAGACAGGAAATCTATGACAAACTCGAAGAATTACTCCGTCAGAGCCCACTTGGAAGAAGTTTTACAACTTTGGCTGACAAAGTCAAAACTGCCGAATTGGCTCAAAAACAAACACCGCGCTTCCAGGTAGATTAGATATAGAGTGAAACTTTTCTTATTTATAGAATAGATAATATGGCTATGGTTGGGGAACTGTGGAATGATCATGTGCGCGTGACACGTCCAGGTGCGAATGAGAATGAATATGATTATGATGAGATTGCAGCCACTTTTAAAGTGCGCTATATGACATCGATGGAGGCTTATCTAAGGCTCAGTTCTTACAAGATAGTCAATATGTCGCACAATATCTACACCTTGAGTTTGCATGAAGAAAATGGTCAAACCATTATCGTCGAAGAAGGGCATGAAGAGGAGAACAGAAATTTGGACAAAATTTACAAGGACACTCAATTGACCGCATTTTTTCGTTTATGCAAGGACAATGAATTTGCCCGCACTTTGCGCTACGACGAACTTCCCTACCATTTTTGGTAATTTCCAAATTAATCTTATTTAGTTATATTCATTGCATCACTTTAGGTGGAATAAGAACAAGCGTGAGTGGCTCCGTCGCGTCTATCCACTCGATCCTGATTATGATAAGGCCGCCATGTTTGTGCGTTTATACACAGCATCACCTAAAAGGCGTGAATTGTTTGCACTACGAGCACTACTTCTCTGCCGAAAAGGCCCAACAACATTTGAGGACCTTCGGACCATTCCTGGAGAGCAACCTTTCGCTACGTTTTCGGAGGCAGCCAAAGCACTAGGCCTTTTAGGTAGGTATTAAAAGGTCGCTTCCTACCTATAGTTTAAACCATTGAACCTTTGATATATTGATAGCTTATTAGCCCATTATTTATATAAATTCCCTACCGTATATGGCTTTGTGAGATGTACTTCCGAGTCATATGTGGTCTGCAACTTAGTTGTATTCGAACCATAAGTCATATATGGCTCGGAAGTTAATCTCAGAATCCATATATGGATCAACAATTATTCCCCATTTTTATCGAACGTTATCCATCTGTATATGGCTTGTGGGGTGTGCTTTCGAGCCATATATGAATTTTGGTTGTTGCATTCTAGCAAATCAGCAGTCCACATATGGCTCGGAATTATGTCTCACAAACCATATACGGATGGGTAACTCTGTATAAAATGGGGAACAATTGAAGATCCATATATGGATTCTGTACATCTTTTATGGGTTATACGTTGAACGACAATTATTTAATTTATTTTATTAGTTACTTAGTATATGTAATTGAATCAATTTTGATTTTTTAGAAAGTGACGATTTATACCGGAAAGCCATGCAAGATGCAAACGCCGAAAAGTCAAATTTGAAACAACTCATTCACTACTTCGCAATGCTCATTTTCCACTGCAACCCGTCAGACCCACAAAAACTCTTCAATGAATTCCTTGATGACATGTGTCCGCCGCCCGCAGCAAATGACGAGAATGCTGAACCCATTTCCATGGAGAGACGGAAACAGAAGGTCATGTGCACATTGGAATATTTTTTCCGCTGTCTGGACACAACAAGCAGGTCCTTTAAATTATAGATTTCTATGCAAATATCAAGTCAAATATGGATCGGAGGATCATCTCGTAAACCATATACGGATCTCCCATTGTTCTCCTATTTCATGCACAGTTACCCATCCGTATATGGATTATGAGATGTGTTTCCGAGCCATATGTGGTCTTGCGACTGACTTACTATGATTTAAGAATCACAGTTCATATATAGCTCGTATCCATCCATATATGGCCTGTGAGTGCATTTCTATGCATTCTAATAAGTCACAAGACCATATATGGCTCGGTACTACATCTCGCAAGTCATATACGGATGAGTAACACCAAACCGGTTATAAACAGGATTATAGAAAGATATTGCTAGCCATATTTGGATTTTGAATTCCTTATTACAATTATAATTTTAGTCAAATGGGTCTGTCTGGCCTTCCGGCAACCTATAACCACGAAACAGTATCTGCTGAAATCGAAGGTGAAGGGCTTTTGGACGATTTCTATGGTGGAACAAATCGCAAAAATTCTTTCCGAGAAGTAGCATTGACTCATGTAAAGAAGTTAAATGAAGAACAACGATGTGCATTTGATCAAATTGAGTCAGCAATCAATTCTGAGGATCCTTCTACGAAACGGTTGTTTTTCCTTGAAGGTTCTGGAGGATGCGGTATGCCATTAACAAATTTCACATTAAGCGAATACATTTTATTTCAGGAAAAATTTATTTGTACAATACATTAATTAGATGGTGTTTGGCGGGAAAACCATCGATAGCCACTGCCGGAACGGCAGTAAGTTCTTTTGCATTCTTTACCGTTTTTTATTGTTTATATAGCAAAAAACACTCCATCGCAATTCCGTGGTTGCTTGTGCGACTACTGGCATAGCAGCATTACTTTTGATAGGCGGAGGTACTGTTCATCGACAATTCCGAATAACAAATGATGTTGACAAAAATACTCCGCCTCGAATCAGTGCAGAGTCGCTGGATGCTGAACGGCTGCGGAATGCAGAACTGATTATTATTGATGTAGGTATTATGCTGGGAAGTTTACTATACTTTAGCACAATGCCTTATGGGTAGGGAAAATTTCTTAAACCACAGAAGAGTTTCCTTTTACTCGGGGCGATTACCTTAGGTTACTTATAGAACGCAAGAGCCAGAATTCATTTATGGCTCGGGAGTACAACTAAGAATCCATATATGGATCAGCCATCGTTATTTATTTTATCAGATCCATCCGTATATGGCTCTTGTGATGTACTTCCGAGCCATATGTGGTCTGTGACTTACTAGAATGGTTCCATACTTTATGCAATGAAAAATTTGTTTGTGTTTTTACATAAATTGTTTTTGTAGGAGGTTAGCATGATGCACCGTGATATCTTCAATTATTTGGATCGGTTATTGCGAGATGTTTGTTCTTCCTCTGTTCCTTTTGGAGGCAAAACAATGCTATTCGGAGGAGATTGGAAACAATTAACTCCCGTGGTGCCCAGAGGGAACCGACAAGATCAAGTTGATGCATCGATTAAATCGGATCCATTGTTCACGTCTGAATTCACAACATTGAGGTAATATAGCCATTAATCCGAATAAATTGAGTGTATCTTTTTATAGGCTTAAAAAGAATATGCGAGCAGCCGCTGATCAAAAAAAACTTTGCGAATGGCTATTGGAGCTCGGAAATGATACTGCCGAAATGGCACAAAAAGGCCTTCTTAAAATTCCCGATGGTTGCCAATGCCATTCGATTGATGAAATCTTGGAATTTTGCTTTCCTTCTGATGTGTTAACAGATCCAATGCGAAATGCGGACATTATTTGTGACCGTGCTTTGTTGTGTCCGCGCAATACCGATGTTGAGAGATTGAACACATTAGCTATGAAGAGACTACATGGGTCAGAAATGCAATACTTATCTACGGATTCCCCATTGGATTGTGCAGACCCGTTAGATTATATGTCAATTTATCGGGCGGACTTTAATCTGGAATCAGTCCACAATGAAACACCTACTGGATTTCCGCCTCATGAATTAACTTTAAAGGTGGGCAGTATATAGCTCTGATATTTAAATTGTGAAATAGGATCTAATAGAATGCAAGAGCCACAAATCATATGTGGCTCGGTACTACATCACACATCCCATATATAGATCTAAAAATTGTTCCACATTTTATCCAGATTTATCCATCCGTATATGGATCGTGAGTTGTACTTCCGAACCATATATGACTTGTAAGTACATCCCACCATCCACATATGAATCTAGAAATTGTTCCCCATTTTATCCAGAATTATCCATCCATATATGGCCTGTGAGATGTACTTCCGAGCCATACATGACTTATGGCTCTGGCATTCCATTTAGCCAACAGACCATATATGGCTCGGAAGTACATCCCACTATCCACATATGGATCTAGAAATTGTTCCCCATTTTATCCAGAGTTATCCATCCGTATGTGGCTTGTGAATTGTACTTCCGAATCATATATGGTTTGATGACAGTGCTATTCAAACCATCAGTCATATATGGCTGTCATATTAAAGTCATATTAAAGCAAAATATTATTCCCATTAGATTGGAGCTTCTGTCATGTTGATTAGGAATCTTGATGTTTCGCAAGGATTATGTAATGGCACGCGACTACAAGTGGAAAAGATGACGCCGCACAACCTATACTGCCGCATTTTGACCGGTCCAAGAGCTGACGCAAAATCTACTGTAATTTTGCCTCGAATTATGTTCGAGTACGGGAAACAACCTGGAGAACGGGGCGTCAGATTTCAGCGTTTACAATTCCCTGTCCGCCCCTGTTTCGCGATGACAGTAAATAAGGTACTTAAACGCTTAAGCCTAACTGCACCAATTAACCTAATTATCAGGCACAAGGCCAAACACTGAAACGAATGGGCCTCGTATTGTCGTCGAATCAATGCTTCTCGCATGGCCAAGTTTATGTCGCCATGTCACGGGTCACAGAATTGTCGGGAATACGCGTTTTTTCGCCAAATTCGGTTGTTCCCGGTCATATCCATAATATTGTCTACCATGAATTATTGGATGGGCGACCTATTGTCAGATCAGCCCCCGTTCCTCCACCCCCTCCACCCGTTAATTATGATCCATTGCCCGATGAATTTATTTTCGAAACATGATTGTTTTTTGTTTATTAAACTTATATAAAAATTGCATTTAATTTCTTGAATTGTTGTTGGTACTTTAATATTTTTAATTATAGTGGGCTATCTACATAAGGCGTATCTACCTCTAGGCTCAGTGTCAAAACATGCAATGTTTTCCACCGGGGCCGAAGGCCCTGGTTCCTCCTATAAGAGGATTCTAGCAGAATTCAGGGAGTCGGTGCTATATCTCGGTTGGGAGTAGGGAAACCGGGTTTTTTGATGTTTCTAACCCCAGGGGGAAATTTTGATGCGCATCTTTTGAGCCCAAAACATTTGGGGGTTGTCAGGTTGGAAAGGGTCGAAAAGTCGAATGGGTAGAAGAGGGGTAGAAGAGTGATAAGAATAGGTGAGTGAATGGAGAGAGAGGTCCCTACGTTATAGGGTTGACGATTATTAAAAATAGATGAGTGTGTTAGTAGAGAGGCCACTACCTTATGGGGTAGAGGATTAATAAGAATAGGTGAGTGCGTGGTAGAGAGGTCCCTACCCTATGGGGGTAGGGGAGTGATAAAAATAGGTGAGTGTATGGATAGAGAGGTCCCCTACCCTATGGGGTAGAAGAGTGACAAGAATAGTTGAGTATATGGAGAGAGAGGTCTCTACCCTATGGGGTAGGAGATTGACAAGAATAGTTGTGTGTATGGAGAGAGAGGTCTCTACCCTATGGGGTAGGAGATTGACAAGAATAGTTGCGTGCATGGATAGAGAGGTCCCCTACCCTATGGGGTAGAAGAGTGATAAGAATAGTTGAGTATATGGAGAGAGAGGTCTCTACCCTATGGGGTAGGAGATTGACAAGAATAGTTGTGTGTATGGATAGAGAGGTCCCCTACCCTATGGGGTAGAAGAGTGATAAGAATAGGTGAGTGAATGGAGAGAGAGGTCCCTACGCTATAGGGTTGACGATTATTAAAAATAGATGAGTGTGTTAGTAGAGAGGCCACTACCTTATGGGGTAGAGGATTAATAAGAATAGGTGAGTGCGTGGTAGAGAGGTCCCTACCCTATGAGGTGAGTGTGTGAGTAGAATGGTCCCTACCTTATGGGGTAGAGGATTAATAAGAATAGGTGAGTGTGTGGTAGAGAGATCCTTACCTTATGAGGTAGGGAGAATATTCTAATCTTGAACGGGAACTTTCTTTCCCAACTGACATTGGGCCGGTTGAGAGATTGCCCCAGAGCATCCAACTACTCCATAATACTATTTTCCTAACTTTCAATCAACTATAAATTTGCTGCTTTACCTACATTGGGCCATTTGGAGAACTGCTACAAATTCAAATTTTGAAGAATTTTGGCGTTTTGTTTCATTATTACAAATTATTTAACTACTGTAACATACTATTTCCCTAACATTTCATTTAAAAATGAATTTACTGGGCCAGTTAAATATAGTACGTAAATATTTTTCGCTATTTTGGTTGCAAATTTTTTAAAATATGCTTTCTTTTTTATTTTTCATATATTATTAGACTTGATAAATTACGTTTAATAATTTTTAAAATTTTTACTAGGTTAATCTATTTAATCATTAATTTTTTCCTTAGATTCTGCCGCTTCGGCCTCCAATTTTTTATTTCAAAATGCCAAGCAAAGAACAAAGAAAACGGCAGAAGCAAAAGGAATATTATTTAACGCGCAGATCTAAAAATAAATGTAAATTTATGATAACAACAATTACATTTTGGTATATTCAAATATAAAATTTTAGGTTCTGCCGAACTGGCAACAACTACAAATTCTGGCGCTGAGGCCAGCACATCAGGTCTTTTGTTTCTGTATCTTTTATTAATACATACATTTTTTATTTTTATAACAGGCTTAAACACTGCTCCACAAATTCAAACAGATTCATCCACACAAAATGTCACAGCAACATCTGCCGAAGAGGCGTTAACTCTCTCAGAAATTACACCTAAAGGCATGCGTCGTACTCATTCTAAGATATTGCAGGATGAACAGTGTATTCAGGGTTATTTTTTTGTTTAGCGCTTCTTGCTTTATTAAAATTATCGCGCTTTTAAGGGCCACAATCTCCATTAACTCCTTCTTCAAAGCGACCTTGCGATATAGTGTTTGACTTTCCACATATACCCAATGATGAACATGCCTCTGACAACGAAAATGAAACATTAGAACTGCCAGTTGCTACTGACGAAATAGCTGTTTCCATGCCTTTAAATTCTGTCAAAAGAGGTCGTCCGTCAAAAACACCTTCTAACAGAGGCAGAAGTCGTGGTAGCATATCGAATTCGGATAAAACATCTTCCACTCCACTCTTACCGACGGCTGGCACCTTAAACTTACGTTTGCTTCCGAAGGTTACACCAATCTAATTAATTTATTGCAATTTTATAAGGAAAGCTTCCCTTTTCAGTTGAAATCACGACATATTGAATCGATTGAACAAAGAATGAGAGATATTAAATCTGCTTACAACAATCGCAAATGGCTTCCTAAAAATGAGAATGGTAATACGGTAAATCATAAAAAACTACGCTTAACATGTTTTAGATCGATCCAAGAAACAGAAAGCTCAATGTTCAATGGGTTGTACCTGTGTAAAATGTTACCTTGATGCGGAAGCGTACATCAAGGCCAGCGATTACATCGCTCAGCACAGGGAAGATGACGACCATTTTGTGCAAGAAAAAATGGGAAAACTTGGCTGTGCTCCCACTGGCCGGTGTCATCTTTCTCCTGCCGAAGCGGCTAACAGGAACCTGGGATGTGCGGCCACCAGTTCAAACCATCAGGTAGGTAGATTGTACTATTGAGAAGTTACTTGCCTACCTTCTAGGATTGGGAGTTTACATAGTCCAGTTGCTTACCTCCTGGGGTAGTGTTTTTATATATTCCCCTAATACAGATTACCGGTTTCTACCTCCTAGGGTAGGAAATTTATATATTCCTCAACTATAGATACAGAAACAAAGCCTACTTCCTACGGTACGGAGATTATATATTCCCCTAATACAGGTTACCGGTTTCTACCTCCTAGGATAGGGAGTTTATATATTCCTCAAGTGTAGATACAGAAACAAGGCCTACCTCCTACGGTAGGAAGATTATATATACCCAAAATACAGGTTTCCTACGGTACGGAGAATATATATTCCCCTAATACAGGTTACCGGTTTCTACCTACTAGGGTGGGAGTTTATATATTCCTCAAGTGTAGATACAGAAACAAGGCCTACCTCCTACGGTAGGAAGATTATATATACCCAAAATAGAGGTTACCGGTTCTACCTCCTAGGGTAGGGAAATATTGTATTTCCCCAAATACATATTAACATGCCTACCTCCTGCGGTAGGGATTAATGTATTCCTCAGGTACAGATTATAATTCTCTACCTTTTGGGGTAGTTGTTTATCTTTGTTGAAAGTTTGTTGAAATACCTTATTGTGATAATTCTGGAACTTTTAAGGTACCTTATTACGATTCTGGAACCTTTGGCGACCGTACCTGCCCATTTTGCAATGCATTACTACTTGAAAGAGAATACCAGCAATACAAACGTGGACGCAAAACCATTTGCTGTAACAACGGAGAATGCTGCACAGGTCCATTGTGGAAAGGATGGAGAGAACGACAAGATCCCCCTGTGCAACTGCTGGAGTTGATCAACGAACCCGATAAGAAGAGGCGCGAAGAATTTCTAAATAATACAATGCCACTAAACAACACTTTCTCTTTTGCATCAGTACATGCCGAGAAGGCTCCATCAGAACAAATGGGGGGTAGAATGGACACATGTAAATACAATGGCGAATTTTCTTTTTGCTTCAGGTTTAGGCATTATCTTATGCTTTTTAGTCGGATAGATGACTTAATTACACATTTAGTGATCTTATTGCGCCAGAAGGAAAGCGACCAACCTTCGCACAAGTATACACACTCACGCCGGAAGAAGCAAGAAAATTACGTCCTGAACATTTTACTGAGGCGTTGCACAAAACTGTTAGACAAGAAATCTTCGATAAACTTGAGGATCTCCTGCGACAAAGTCCCCTTGGCAGAAGTTTTACGACCTTAGCTGATAAAGTTAAAGCTGCCGAATCGGCACGAGGAGGTCAAACACCGCGATTCCAGGTAACAGCTAGCACTAACCACTAATGGTGTTATAGACTACAATATGTATGTAGGATAGAAGATTTAGGCGTCTACCTCGTGGGGTAGATAATCTAATTTATATAATCTCAACACACTTTTTATAGTCAGAACTATACTACTTAATGCCGATTCATTATTATATATTGAATATGGATATTTATTATATAGATCATTCTCCTTACTGATCGAGAATTAAAGGAAGAGGCTATAAGAAATAGGAAAGATTGCACAATAATCGACATAGAACGAGCAGATGCTCCTTCTTCTGAACAAGTTGCAGTTGTATGGGTACAAGAAGATGGTTTAGCGCCCAATGTAAAGGGTAATGTTTATTTTTTTATTTTTCTAGATAAACNTAGAACCTTTTAACTTTGCACTTATTAATTAATTTTCCAGAAGAAACAGATAATTGCCATGGAAGATAAACTAAGCGAAGCTAGAATTGTTGAGCTTCAACCGTCAGGCGATCATCCTTCAACCTCTACTGAATTCGCACAAACGCTAGCAAATGCCCTATCGTCTTCCACTTTTGCAAATAATGAGGATCAAGTAAAATTAAAACACAAATTACGCATTATTTTCTTACTATTAAGAATGACGCCGAAAATGCTGAATTGGATACCGACCTGCCACCTGCCGACTCGGCTACTACGGCATTTGAAGAAGACGGAATGGATGTAAGTTTAATTTTATTCTCTACGATACTGCTGCTTCTTACAGTTAGTTGAACTCTTGGTTTTAAGATGTTCAATGATGACGATAATGTTGTTCTACCTAAATTTGATCCTGTCGATTCAAAGAATACTTCGTTTGTCAAAAAGGAAGGCCCTTTGGAGAACATTTCCCAGCGGAGATTTTATCGATTTTTATTAGCCTTGCGAAACAACGATAAAAATGCATTTCATTGGTTATGGTTTGCCCGCCGCTTGGCAGAATTTTTCGTGATATCTGTTCTCAATCGCATCGAACGCAATGAAATGGACATGCTCAAAAAACAACAAGAAAAGATGAATCTTCGTGAAGTTATTGCAAAGGAATACATTGATGCTTTGTCAAAGGGATTGCAGAAAGAAGGCAAGAAATTGGGGCGTGTGTTCATGATGCCATCTTACTTTGCCGGATCGCGTCAATATTATCAGAAGGCTTACGCTGATTTGATGACAATAGTACGCCGGATGGGAAACCCAACTTGGTAATATATCAGAAGTTTTAGGTCCATACATTCCCCAATTATAATTTACCAGTGCCTACCTTCTGAGGTACCGAGTAATAAGTTCCCAAACAAAATTTTACAATTTTCTACCTTCTGGGGTAAGAAGGAGATTTTGCCTACCTTCTTGGGTAGGGAGTTAATATATTCCCCATCTATAGTTTACCGGTGCCTACCTTTTGGGGTAGTGAGTTTATATATTCCTCAGGCAGATACTTTCAGTTGTTTACCTTTTGGGGTAGGGAATTCATATGTTCCTCAGGCAGATATTTTCAGTTACCTACCTCCTGG
Organism: Rotylenchulus reniformis; assembly: GCA_001026735.1. Classification (NCBI taxonomy): domain Eukaryota; kingdom Metazoa; phylum Nematoda; class Chromadorea; order Rhabditida; family Hoplolaimidae; genus Rotylenchulus; species Rotylenchulus reniformis. The sequence goes on from LDKF01000534.1 coordinate 107,970, forward strand.
GGTAGGGTGTTAATATATTCCTCAAGTACAGGTTTAGTTGCCTTTGTTTTCATATTATTAATTTGGGGCATGTACCATTATCGATACCAATTGCCTTTTAATAATGAAATAATAGATCATTATTGGAATCTTAAAGGGAAAAAAGATGTCAAACATAAATTTTAGGTTTGTCACTTTCACCGGCAACCCACATTGGCCTGAGATTGCTTCTGCTCTTCAACAAGGACAAAGCTATGAGCATCGTGCAGACATTGTCTGCCGAATATTCATGGATAAGGCCACAGAATTTATAGCCGATCTTACAAAGCGTCATGTTTTGGGCAGGGTAGCTGCTTGGTGTTATAGTGTCGAGCATCAGAAACGAGGTAGTGAATGAAAATAACTTTGGTAGTTATTTGATATTACCGATTTGTTTACAGGCATGCCGCATATACATGCCCTTTTGATTTTGCACAAAGAGTCCAAAATCGAATCGCCATCCGAAGTCGATGAATACATTTGCGCCCGGATTCCACCACTACCACGCATTGAAGATGAATCTGTTGCTGCAAAACAACAAAGGCGTCTATGGCATTTGGTCACCGGAAATATGCTACATGATTGCAACAACGCATGCATGGTCGACGGTGAATGCACAAAGCATTTCCCTAAAGAATTCACACCAACTACAATTCTTTCCGGTGGGTTAAATTTCCATCACAACTATTAACCCATTTTAGCTGTGCGATATACCGAATATATAAGAATTCCACCATCTTCTGCCGACACGGCAACAAACGATGCATCTTCCTCCGAAATTGGCCTGACTGTTGACACTGATGAAGAGCGATCCGTACATTACAGACGTTTAAAACCTGCCAAGAAAATCAGTCCAGAATTTACCTATGTGAGTGAATATACTTAAAAAGAACTACAAGAATTATTTTTTTAGGAAAACCATGGTCTCCTTTACAAAAAACAACGCAAGAACAACTTTACAGAGATGGATGACAGACGAGTAATTCCATACAATGCCTTTTTACTTTTGAAATACTCATGTCACATCAATATAGAATATGTATTTGGCCAGAAGGCGTGCAAATACATATTCAAATATCTACTCAAAGGTAATATTTATCTTAAAAATTTGGTAACTGTTCTATTCTAAAATTGATCGTGAAATTTGTAAACTATATAATATTGTAAAAAGGCAACTAATTGACTGTTCCTGCTTTCCCAAACTAGATGGCTTAAGCAATAGTTTGAAGATATTAATATATCCACTTCCCCATAGGGTAGCGGTAGTATTTCGCCGTTTCATAATGTGATGATTTTATTGTTATCTCCCTACCCTATTAGGTAGGGTATTTGTTATGAAAGTTCATCGATTCATACTGTAGTGACTACTTTATCTCCCTACCCCATTGGGTTGGCTTTCATGATTATTGCGACACTAGCAATAGCTTTAGATTTTACACTGTATTATAAAGAATTCCTTTTAGGATTTGAAAAAGCTTATGTTCGCGTGACGCGTCCAGGTGCAAAGGATGATGAATATGACTATGATGAGATTGCCGCAACCTTTAAAGTTAGATATATGACCTCAATGGAAGCTTACCTCAGGCTTAGCTCTTACAAAATAGTCAATATGTCTCACAACCTTTACACACTGAGCTTGCACGAGGAAAACGGTCAAACTATTATTATCGAAGAAGGACATGAAGAGGAAAACAGGAACTACGACAAAATTTTCAAGGAAACTCAGCTTACGGCATTTTTCAAATTGTGTAGACAAGATAACTTTGCCAAAACATTGCGTTACGACGAACTCCCCTACCATTTTTGGTACTATATTTTTCTGTATATCTTTTTATCATTTACTAATTAGGTGGAACAAAAACAAGCGTGAATGGCTGCGACGCGTTTACCCACTCAATACTGAGTATGAAAAGGCCACAATGTTTGTACGTTTGTACACAACATCACCAAAGAGGCGCGAACTCTTTGCCATGCGAGCCCTTCTTCTCTGCCGACCCGGCCCAACATCTTTCGCGGATCTACGCACCATCTCCGGGCGAACCTTTTCTACATTTTCAGAAGCAGCGAAAGAACTTGGTCTTCTAGGTATGGGATGGATTTGATAGATTGATGGATCAGTCAAACATTTTGTAGAAAGCGATGACTTATACCGCAAAGCCATGCAGGATGCCAACGCTGAGAAGTCGAATTTGAAGCAGCTGATCCATTACTTTGCGATGCTCATTTTCCACTGCAATCCGTCCGACCCACAAAAACTTTTTGAAGAATTCCTTGATGACATGTACCCACCGCCTGCTTCAAATGATGAAAATGCTGAGCCAATTTCTAACGAACGACGAAAACAGAAAGTCATGTGTACACTCGAATATTTTTTCCGCTGTTTGGGCACAACTAGCAGGTCTTTTTAAATTTTGAGCATTGTTTTCTATGTAGTTAAGATTTCAGTCATTAAAATACCTACCTTATGCGGTAGGGAATAAAACATAATTAGAAAATGCATCATCTTTACCAAAATAAAAAAATCAAAAAACGATATACTAGAGCCANAATCATGACTTTATGGAGTGCAGAGAACTTACCCATACATGAACACCTTACCCTATAAAGTGGGGACAACATTCATAATATGAATATTTATCACTAATAATTCCCTACCCTATACGGTCGGGACATTTTTGACGTAATTATTACTACCCCATAGGGTAGGAAAACAATATATCACAGTTTATTAGTCATAATTTAAAGTCATTGCCCTATGGATTAGGGTAATAAATTTCATTTTTAATTATGCTATTTTAGTGAAATGGGTTTATCTGGCCTGCCACCCACATACAATCACGAAAGAGTATCGTCTGAAATCGAAGGAGAGAGTCTTTTAGACGATTTTTATGGGAGCGCAAACCGCAAAACAAATTTCCGAGAAGTAGCTTTGCATCATTTGAAGAATTTGAATGAAGAGCAGCGAGCTGCTTTTGATGCAATCACATCGGCAATCAACTCTGAAGAACCAACTACTAAAAGATTATTTTTCCTTGAAGGTGCTGGCGGATGCGGTAGGCTTCAGCTTCTAAATTCAATAACCAAATATATTTTAGGTAAAACTTACTTATACAACACCTTAATTAGGTGGTGCTTGGCTGGAAAACCTAGCAGTCATCCTGCCGAATCGGCAGTAAGTTTAGGTGATTCATCTATACACACGTAAAATTTTTGCAGAAAACTCTAAATCGCAACTCCGTAGTCGCATGTGCCACAACTCGCATAGCTGCTTTACTTTTGATAGGAGGAGGAACAGTTCACCGACAATTCCGTATTACAAATGATGTTGACAAAAACACGCCACCTAGAATCAATGCAGAATCAATGGATGCTGAACGCTTACGCAATGCTGAGCTCATTATAATCGATGTAAATAAAAATATTACTTTTTTAGTATTATTTTTATTATAGGAAGTTAGCATGATGCATCGTGATGTTTTCAACTATTTGGATCGTTTACTTAGAGATATTTGTTCTTCCCCAATTCCATTTGGAGGCAAAACAATGCTATTTGGAGGGGACTGGAAGCAATTGACTCCTGTTGTACCCAGAGGTAATAGGCAGGATCAAGTTGAGGCTTCAATTAAATCGGATCCATTATTCGCTTCGGAATTCACAACATTGAGGTAATACAATTATGGTTCCGTCTAATTGTATTAAAAAATTTTATTCTTATTTGTTTAGGCTTAAAAAGAATATGCGTGCAGCACCGGGCCAGCAAAAACTTTGTCAATGGTTATTGCAAGTTGGAAATGATTCTGCCGAATCGGCTATCAAAGGTCTTCTCAAGGTTCCAGACGAATGCATATGCCATTCAATCGACGATATCTTGGAATTCTGCTTTCCTACTGAAGTCTTACAAGCTCCCATGAAAAATGCGGACATTATTTGTGACCGTGCTTTGCTATGCCCACGCAATACTGATGTTGAATGTTTGAACACATTGGCCATGAAAAAATTACAAGGATCAGAAATGCAATACTTTTCGACAGACTCTCCTCTGGACTGCTCCGATCCTTTGGATTATCTTTCAATATACCGTGCGGATTTTAACTTAGAAGCCATTCATAATGAAACACCAACTGGCTTGCCTCCTCATGAACTGATCTTAAAGGTCGATTATATTTATATTTAATAGGCGATATTGTTCTTTACCAAAATGTTTACAATACAAAAACAATATATTATTACAAAAAATTTCTTACCCCATTAGGTATTAGAATTATGGAAACTTTTACCTTATGAGGTATAGAGAGAATATCCAATTTCCTATTTCCTACCCAACTTGAACTTTGGAATAAAGGTACAATATATTACAATTAGATTTCCTACCCCATTGGGTAAAGACTAATATATATTTTTCCTTATTAGGTATAGGGCAAAATCTAAACTACCCATTTGTACCAGAATCTCATAGGATTTGAATGCACTTTAGAATGGAGCCCCAATTATGTTGATTCGCAATTTGGACGTATCGCAAGGGTTGTGCAATGGCACAAGATTACAAGTGGAGAAGATGACCCCTCACAACCTCTACTGTCGCATTTTGACTGGACCAAAAGCAGACGCGAAATCAACCGTTATTTTGCCGCGCATATTGTTCGAGTATGGAAAACAAAGTAATGAACGTGGCGTCCGTTTCCAGCGGCTACAGTTTCCTGTTCGTCCCTGTTTTGCTATGACAGTGAACAAGGTAGTCGAATAAATGAATATTTGTTTATTTGTTAAAACAATTTCCAGGCACAAGGTCAGACCTTGAAACGAATGGGCCTCGTGTTATCATCAAATCAATGCTTTTCGCACGGCCAAGTCTATGTCGCAATGTCGAGAGTTACTGAACTGTCTGGAATACGTGTTTACTCCCCCAATTCTGCAGTGCCAAATCACATCCACAACATTGTATACCATGAATTATTGGACGGTCGCAAAGTTATTCCTGCAAAATCTGCCCCCTTACCTCCTATTTATGATCCATTACCCGATGAATTTGTGTTTGATCCTTGATTGTGTTTTCTTTGTTTTTAAATTTCAGTTATTTAAATTGTTATTTTCACAATTGTTACTTTTGGTCTCTAACTTCGAATATTTTTATTTTTTGCATCTCTTTTATTAACTATACTTGTACATTGTTAAGTTTAATGGAACATTTTCCGACAAGAGCATTACGGTCGTGAAGTAATCAGGTATAGTATAGTGTAGAGGTAGGGAACAGCCCACCTCATAGGGTAGGGACCAAACATAGATAGCTACCCCATAGGGTAGGGACCAAAAATAGGTCGTATCTTCCTCTAGGCTCAGTGTCAAAACATGCAATGTTTTCCACCGGGGCCGAAGGCCCTGGTTCTCTTTATAAGAGAAAACACAATAGACGACACCGAAAAAAAACTCCTACGTTTTTTGTAGTGCACCAAAAATCGTGAAAAAATTCATGAAAGTAGCTTAGGGGATGGGTCATCATAATTAACTATATCGGACCCTGGGGGCTTCCGGAAAACCGGAGAAAAAAATTCCGGAAACCCGAAAATTTTGACCCTTCCTCAGTCGGTCTACGGAAAACTTTTTTATTTAGTCAGAAACCTGTTTTGGACATATAAAGAGGATGATGTAGAACATCATGGGGAATCCAAAAATATATACTTTATGGGGTCTAACATGGGCCGTTCTCAAAATCGTTTATCTGCCAAAGTCGAATTTTTTTGGAAAATTTGGCCATTTTTTACTTTGGCTCAGGGGTAGTGCTGTGGGTTCGGAGTGCGATGGTGGGTGGGTTCAATTCCATCGGGCTGAAAGTATTTTTATCGGATTCCCCATCAAATTTTAGGGGGGTGACCCCACCCCCGAAGGGGATGGGGCCAGTTTTCGAATTTTTAGGGAAATTTTTAGGGTTAAGGCCTGAAAAATTTAAAATAAAAATGAAAATGCAGAAAAAATATTTTGGTTGATAGTAACGAGCTGAAATTTGGTACTCTGGGGTTTTCGAGGGTGGGGAACACGATGGAATGTTCGGCTTGGCATGATTTTGTTGTTGTACTGCTCGAACATGATGGAGTGTGCATGTTGGGTTAGAGATGAGCGTAGAGGGGCGAAAATTGGTGCACGGGGGTTTTCGAGGGTGGGGAACACGATGGGATGGTAGAGAGCGCATGATTTTGTAGTTGTACTGCTTCAACTTGATGGGGTGTGCATGTGAGGTTTGGGAGGGTAGAGAAAAATGTCCCTACCTTATGGGGTAGAGAATTGGTAAAAGGTGAGAGTATGGATAGAGAGTTGGAGGTCAGTTTTCGAATTTTTAGGGAAATTTTTAGGTTTTAGACCTGAAAAGTGAACAGTTCCCTGACAGTCACAGGAGGAAGACATGGAACATTGGCGCTTATGGCGAGAGAATGGATAGAGAGAGATAGAATGGATAGAGAGAGAGAATGGATAGATAGAGAGAGAGAGAATGGATAGATAGAGATAGAGAGATAGAATGGATAGAGAGAGAGAGTATGGATAGAGAGATAGAATGGATAAAGAGAGAGAGAGAGAGAATGGATATAGAGAGAGAGAGAGTGAATGGATAGAGAGAGAGAGTGAGAAAAGGGAGAGAGAGAGTGAAATAAGGAGGAGAGAGAGAAAATGAAGAGAGTGAGAGAGAGAAAAGGAAGAGA
>LDKF01000534.1:114776-138513 GCA_001026735.1 Rotylenchulus reniformis
CAAGCCCAATGCTAAGCCGAGCCTAACGCAGACGGCTACCTAACATAGGTCGTAACTGCCTCTAGGCTCAGTGTCAAAACATGCAATGTTTTCCACAGGGCCCGTAGGGCCCTGGTTCTCTTTATAAGAGAAAACACAATAGACGACACCGAAAAAAACAAAGAACTTTTTTTGTAGTGCACCAAAAATCGTGAAAAAATTCATGAAAGTAGTTTAGGGGATGGGTCATCATAAATAACTATACCGGACCCTGGGCGGTTCCGAAAAACCGGTGAAAAAAATTCCGGAAAACCGAAAATTTCGACCCTTCCTCAGTCGGTCTACGGAAAACTTTTTTCTTTAATACGAAATCTATTTTGAGCTTGGAGTTAGGATGATGAAGAACATCCAGGCCTATCATTTAAAAAAAAATTCAGATCTCTACGACCATTTTGAAGGGTAGTCTTAGTTTCGCCAATCTCGAAATTTTTTGAAATTTTTGGGTATTTTTTACCTTGGCTCAGGGGCAGTGCTGTGGGTTCGGGGTGCGATGGTGGGTGGGTTCAATTCCATCGGGCTGAAAGTATTTTTATCGGATTCCCCATCAAATTTTAGGGGGGTGACCCCACCCCCGAAGGGGATGGGGCCAGTTTTCGAATTTTTAGAGAAATTTTTAGGGTTAGACCTGAAAAATTTAAAATAAAAATTCAAATGTGGAAAGAAGTATTTGGAGTGAAAGAATTGAGCTGAAAATTGGTACTCGGGGGTTTTCGAGGGTGGGGAACACGATGGAATGGTCGATAGCGCATGGTTTGGTTGTTGTACTGCTTGAACTTGATGGGGTGTGCATGTGAGGTTTGGGATGGGTGTAGAGGAGGGAAAATTGGTACTCGGGGTTTTTAGGGGCGTGGAACACGATGGGATGGTCGAGAGTGCATGATTTGGTAGTTGTACTGCTTGAACCTGATGGGTGTGCATGCGTGGTTTGGGACGGGTAGACAAAGAAATTGTCCCTACCCTATGGGGTAGAGGATTAGTAAGAATAAGAGACAGATCCCTCTACCCGATGGGGTAGATAATTTATATGAGGAGGTGAGTGTATGAGTTGTGAGGTTCCTACCCAATGGGGTAAGGGGTCAATAAGTATAAATGAAAGTATGACTAGATAGGTTCCGACCCGATGAGGTAGGTATTAATACAAAGATGTGAGTAAATCTGTGTAGATAGGTCCCTACTCGATGGGGTAGGAGCTAATAAGAAAATAAATGATGATAAATTATAAGAATTGATTGCAATATTTGATATACCTTTCCCTTCCTTTCTCAGTTAGTCAGTTAGACATTATTATATAAGCTATTCGCCAGACATTATTTTCTAAAAAACTTTGCAGTACAATTTATTGGTGGCCAGAGCGAGATCAATTTGCAAAATTTTTGAGACAGCGTAAATATTGCAATGAAAAGCATTTTTGAACTACAACAAAAAAACTGAGTCACGAAACACTGGATAGTAGGGTGTTCGAGTGTTCGGTATTTTGCATTCGATGTTTTGTAGTAAGCCATATAGTACACGTATGATTTATCGGCACCAAACAGCATGCAAATTGATCTCGCTTTGTCGACCAAGCAATAGTAGTAACGGAATAAGGTTGAGAGATTTTCTCAGCTTTAAAAAATGTATAATAAATTATTGGAAATTAAAAAGTAATGCATGAACAAAATAATTTAGCGAAATGTATGTTATATAAACAGAACATCTACTTTTTTAAATATTTGATAATAGCACTTCTTTTTATATTTGAATTGGCGCCAAATATTCAATGATTACAGTAATCTAATTTCATGCTCTCTACCCCATGCTTTTACATAGGAATTTCCTTTCTCTGTCATTACACATCTGTACATATATTTAAGATTAATAAATAAAATTACCACACTTATATTATTACAAAAATGACACATCCCCATGTCCAAAACTTTTATTAGACAAGTTAGACCAAAAGTATAAAAAACAATGTTGTGCAGAATTTTATACTCTATCTTCTGATAATTTTTGTTTTCGAAATTCGAATCAAATGTTCGAAATTTTCTCTAAAAACCCTATTTTTCGGTATTTCGAGAATATTTCGACCTTTTGATTTGCTTAGGATTAACTACATGATTAATTATTTTATACAAGAATCTTCTTTAGGAATTAAAAAATTTTGCATTTATTTACTGCCGCATAATTACTGCCGACTCGGCAATAGTTCGCCAACAACATGCCGAGCAAAGAACAGAGAAAAAGACAACAAAGGAAAGAATATAATGCAAAACGTCGATCGAAAGGTAAAATTTTTCAATATTTTTTTATACTACATTTATCGACGTTGCAAAAGAATTTTCTGTTTTACATTTATAGTTATATAAATAAAATGACCTTTTGATCAAGTATTCTAATTAAGATTCTGCCGAAATGACAACAATTTCCAATTCTGCTGCCGAACCAAGCACATCAGGTCGCTGCTTCTCTTTATTTTACTAATCTATTTCTATATATATTAAAGGATTAGTAACTGCTCCACAAATTCAATCAGATTCATCTACACAAAATGCCATAGCAACATCTGCCGAAGTGGCGTTAACACTCTCAGAAACTACACCTAAAGGCATGCGTCGTACTCATTCTAAAATACTGCAGGATGAACAGAGTATTCGCGGTATTTTTTATGTTTAACGCTTTTTGCTTTATATTATTAATATTATTGCGCTTTTAAGTGCCACAGTCTCCATTAACACCTTCTTCAAAACGATCATGTGATATAGTGTTTGATTTTCCAAATACACACAATGATGAACATGCTTCTGATGACGATGAGACTTTAGAACTGCCTGTCGCTGCTGATTGTATTGCTGTAAACAAGGGAGGACATCCTTTACGTACGCCGTCGCACAATCCTCGGGGGAGAAAATCGGATACAGAACGGTCGATTGGCAAACAAACACCTTTAATTGCAACAGCAAACACTTTAAATTTACGGTTACTTCCAAAGGTTAATTACAAATTAGTTTTTAGTATTTTTTCTTTTCGTTCAGCTTAAATCACGACACGTTGAATTGATTGAGCAGAGAATGCGGGATATCAAACTTGCTTATACCAACAGAAAATGGCTTCCCAAAAGTGAAAACCGTAATATTTTATCGCATATAGTGTAAACTTGATATGCTTTTAGATCGTACCAAAAAAGAGAAAAAATGTTCAACGGGGTGTAGTTGCGCAAAATGTTACTTGGATGCTGAGGCTTATATTAAAGCAAGCGACTACATTGCTCAGCATCGAGAGGATGACGACCATTTTGTGCAAGAAAAAATGGGAAAACTTGGCTGTGCTCCCACTATCCGGTGTCATCTTTCTCCTGCCGAAGCGGCTAACAGGAACCTAGGATGTGCGGCCATCAGCTCAAACCATCAGGTATTTTTGGTAATTGATTCTATCAGTTGCCAACCTACACGGGTGGTGGTTTATATATTTCCCAAGTGCGAGTTACCAGAAGCCTACCTTGTGGGGTAGAGAATTTATATATTCCCAAGCACAGTATATTAGTTATCTACCGTTTAGAGTAGGGGATTCATATATTCCCAAGTACAGGTTACCTGTTGCCTACCTTCTGAGGTAGTGGTTTATATATTTTCCAAACACGGGTTATCAGTAACCTACCTTCTGAGGTAGGGAGATTATATATTCCCCAAGCACACATTCGCAAGTACTGTATTAGTTACCTACCTTCTGAGGTAGGGAGCTTATATATTCTCCAAATACGCGAAAGTGAAGAGATAGATCCCTCTACCCGGTGGGGTAAAGTTTAATAAGCGGGTGAAAGCGAAGAGACAGATCCTCTACCCGATGGGGTAGGGATTAATAAGGGGGGTGAAAGTGAAAAGACAGTTCTCACTACCCGATGAGGTAAAGTTTAATAAGAGGGTGAAAGTGAAGAGACAGATACTCTACCCGATGGGGTAGGGATTAATAAGAAGGGTGGAAGTGAAAAGACAGTACTCAATACCCGATGGGGTAGGGATTAATAGGAAGGGTGAAATTGAAGAGACAGTTAGTTCCCTCTACCCGATAGGATAAAGTTTAATAAGAGGGTGAAAGTGAAGAGACAGTTCTCACTACCCGATAGGGCAGGGATTAATAAGAAGGGGAAATGAAGAGAATGATCCTTCTACCCTTCTAGGGTAGGGAGTTTATGTATTTCCAAAGTACAGGATATAAGTTGCCTACCTTCTGGGGTAGGGTGTTTAAATATTCCCAAAGAGCAGATTACAAGATGATTACCTTCTGGGGTAGGAGATTATATGTTTTTTGAAAACTATTTTAAAGGTACCGTACTATGATTCTGGAACCTTTGGCGACCGAATCTGCCCATTTTGCAATGCTTTACTACTTGAACGAGAATACCAACAATACAAACGAGGACGTAAAACTATTTGCTGTAACAACGGAGAATGCTGTACAGGTCCATTGTGGAAGGGATGGAGAGAACGACAAGATCCTCCTGTTCAACTGCTGGAGTTGATCAACGAACCCGATAAGAAGAAGCGTGAAGAATTTCTTAATAACACAATGTCACTCAACAACACTTTCGCTTTTGCATCAGTACATGCCGAGAAGGCTCCATCAGAACAAATGGGGGGTAGATTGGACACATGTAAATACAACGGCGAATTTTCTTTTTGCTTCAGGTATTTCACGATTTTGTCAGATAGATAACTCTTAACTATACATTTAGTGATCTTATTGCGCCAGAAGGGAAACGACCAACATTCGCGCAAGTATACACGCTCACTTCAGAAGAGGCACGAAAATTGAGACCCGAGCATTTTACTGATGCGTTGCACAAAAGAGTCAGACAAGAAATTTTTGATAAATTAGAGGAACTCCTGCGACAAAGTCCACTTGGTCGAAGTTTTACCACCTTGGCTGATAAAGTTAAAGCTGCCGAATCGGCCCGAGGAGGTGCAACACCGCGATTCCAGGTAATAGAATGCGCTACCCATTATTGGTACTATAGACTGCATATGTGAGTAGGATAGAAGGTTTAGCCGCCTACCTCCTGGGGTAGATAAATTATATTATATAAACTCATCGCTACTTTATAGGATTGTCAGAACTATTCTATTTTGTAATGCGGTTTAGCCTATGGGTTAGAGAATACTTTATAAATATATTAAGTAAATATATTTATTTATAGATCATTCTACTTACTGATCGAGAATTGAAGGAAGAAGCCATAAGAAATAGAAAAGACTGCACAATAATTGACATAGAACGATCAGATGCTCCCACTTCTGAACAAGTTGCGGTTGTATGGGTACAAGAAGATGGTTTGGCGCCCAATGTAGAGGGTATTATTCATTATTTATTATTCAGTTATAAGTTATCATATTTCCTTTTGAATAGGGTTCTGGATTCAAGATAAAGCAGGAAAAATGAGAGAGCTGGGCAATGGTCTGCCACAATTGGATCCCGCATGTTTTCCAGTTCTACATCCACGCGGATCATCGGGGTGGCAATGGTCTTTAAAGAAATATGCCATTGAAGTTAGAACCTTTTTAACTTTGCACTTATTAATTAATTTTCCAGAAAAAACAGATAATTGCCATGGAAAATCAACTAAACGAAGCTAGAATTGTTGAGCTTCAACCGTCAGGCGATCATCCTTCAACCTCTACTGAATTTGCACAAACTCTAGCCAATGCCCTATCGTCTTCCACTTTTGCATATAATGAGGATCAAGTAAATTAAAAAAAATACGCATTATTTTCTTACTATTAAGGATGACGCCGAAAATGCTGAATTGGATACCGACCTGCCACCTGCCGACTCGGCTACTACGGCAATTGATGAAGAAGAAATGGAGGTAAATTTCTGGCCGTTAGAAGCCCACGATTGACATCTTTGTTTTAAGATGTTCAATGATGACGATAATGTTGTACTACCCAAATTTGATCCTGTCGATTCAAAGAACAAATCTTTTGTCAAAAAGGAAGGACCTTTGGAAAACATTTCACAGAGGAGATTCTATCGATTTTTATTGGCTTTGCGGAACAACGATAAAAATGCTTTTCATTGGTTATGGTTCGCCCGCCGCCTGGCCGAATTTTTCGTGATATCTGTTCTCAATCGCATCGAACGCAATGAAATGGACATGCTCAAAAAACAACAAGAAAAGATGAATCTTCGTGAAGTCATTGCAAAGGAATACATTGATGCGTTGTCAAAGGGATTGCAGAAAGAAGGCAAGAAATTGGGCCGTGTTTTTATGATGCCGTCTTACTTTGCTGGATCGCGTCAATACTATCAGAAAGCTTACGCTGATCTGATGACTATAGTACGCCGGATGGGAAATCCAACTTGGTAATATATCAGAAATTTTAAGTCCATATATCCCCAAGTATAGTTTACCATGTATCTATCTTCTGGGGTACCGGAGTTAATAAGTTCCCAAACAAAATTTAACAACTTTCTACCTTCTGGGGTAAGGAGGAGATTTTATTTTGCCTACCTTCTGGGGTAGGAATTTTATATACTCCCCAATTATAGTTTGCCAAGTGCCTACCTTTTGGAGTAGGGAGTTAATATATTCCTCAGACAGAGATTTTCATTTTCCTACCTCCTGGGGTAGGGAGTTAATCTATTCCTCAAGTACAGGTTAAATTGCCTTCTTTTTCATATTATTATTTTGGGGCCCGTACCCTAAGAGGTAGAGAGAATATTCAGTTTTAAAGATCGTTACCCTAAAAGGTGGACATATAATACAATTGTCGCAATCACTAACCTTTTAGATAATGAAATAATAAAACATTATTGGAATGTTTTAAAAAGAAAAAATATTTCATTTATTAAATTGTTAGGTTTGTCACTTTCACCGGCAACCCACATTGGCCTGAGATTGCTTCTGCTCTTCAACAAGGACAAAGTTACGAACATCGGGCAGACATTGTTTGCCGAATATTCATGGATAAGGCCACAGAATTTATAGCCGATCTTACAAAGCGTCATGTTTTGGGCAGGGTAGCTGCTTGGTGTTATAGTGTCGAGCATCAGAAAAGAGGTAGTGAATGAAAATAGCTTTGGTAGTTGTTTGACATTACTGATTTGTTTACAGGCATGCCGCATATTCATGCCCTTTTGATTTTGCACAAAGACTCCAAAATCGAAGCGCCATCCGAAGTCGATGAATACATTTGCGCCCGGATTCCACCATTACCACGCATTGAAGATGAATCTGTTGCAGCAAAACAACAAAGACGTCTATGGCATTTGGTCACCGGAAATATGCTACACGATTGCAACAACGCATGCATGGTCGACGGTGAATGCACAAAGCATTTCCCTAAAGAATTCACACCAACTACAATTCTTTCGGGTGGGTTAAATTTCCGTCACAACTATTAAACCATTTTAGCTGTGCGATATACCGAATATATAAGAATTCCACCATCTACTGCCGACACGGCAACAAACGATGCATCTTCTTCCGAAATTGGCCTGACTGTTGACACCGACGAAGAGCGATCCATTCAATACAGACGTTTAAAGCCTGCCAAAAACATCAGTCCAGAATTTACCTATGTGAGAGAATATACTTAAAAACTACAATGAATTATTTTTTAGGAAAACCATGGTCTCCTTTACAAAAAACAACGAAAGAACAATTTTACAGAGATGGATGATAGACGAGTAATTCCATACAATGCCTTTTTACTTTTGAAATACTCATGTCACATCAATATCGAATATGTATTTGGTCAGAAAGCGTGTAAATACATATTCAAATATCTACTCAAAGGTACTATTTAGATTAAAAAATTGGTAACTGTTCTATTCTAAAATTGATCATGAAATTTGTAAACTATATAATATTGTAAAAAGGCCAAACTAAATGACTATTCCTGCTTTTCCAAACTAGATGTCTTAGGCAATAGTTTTAAGATATTAATATATCCACTTCCTCATAGGGTAGTGATAGTATTTCGCCGTTTCATAATGTGATGATTTTATTGTTATCTCCCTACCCTATTAGGTAGGGAATTGGTTATGAAAGTTCGCCGATTCATGCTGTAGTGACTACTTCATCTCCCTACCCCATTGGGTTGGCTTTCATGATTATTGTGACACTAGCAATAGCTTTAGATTTTACAATGTATTATAAAGAATTCCATTTAGGATTTGAAAAAGCTTATGTTCGCGTGACGCGTCCAGGTGCAAAGGATGATGAATATGACTATGATGAGATTGCAGCAACATTCAAAGTGCGGTATATGACCTCGATGGAGGCGTATCTTCGGCTTAGCTCCTATAAAATAGTCAATATGTCGCACAATTTATACACATTGAGTCTACACGAGGAGAACGGTCAAACTATTGTCATCGAAGAAGGACATGAAGAGGAAAGCAGAAACTACGACAAAATTTTCAAGGAAACTCAGCTTACGGCATTTTTCAAATTGTGTAGACAAGATTCTTTTGCTCGAACCTTGCGTTATGATGAACTCCCCTACCATTTTTGGTATCAATCTACACTTTTATACTTATTTGAACAAAACTTTTTTAGGTGGAACAAAAACAAACGTGAATGGCTACGACGTGTATATCCACTCAGTACTGATTATGGAAAAGCCACTATGTTTGTTCGCTTATACACGACTTCTCCAAAGAGGCGCGAACTCTTTGCCATACGAGCCCTTCTTCTCTGCCGACCCGGCCCAACATCTTTCGAGGATTTGCGCACCATCTCCGGGCGAACCTTGGCTACATTTTCAGAAGCAGCGAAAGAACTTGGTCTTTTAGGTATTTGATGGGTTTGATAGATTGATGGATCAGTCAAACATTTTGTAGAAAGCGATGATTTATACCGCAAAGCCATGCACGATGCCAACGTTGAGAAGTCAAATTTGAAGCAACTCATCCATTACTTTGCGATGCTCATTTTCCACTGCAATCCGTCCGAGCCACAAAAACTTTTTGATGAATTTCTTGACGACATGTACCCTCCGCCTGCTTCAAATGACGAAAATGCTGAACCTATTTCAAACGAAAGACGAAGACAGAAAGTCATGTGCACACTTGAATACTTTTTCCGCTGTTTGGGCACAAGTAGCAGGTCTTTTTGAATTTTGAGTATTGTTTTCTATGTAGCTAAGATTTTCAGTCATTAAAATACCTACCCTATGCGGTAGTAAATAAAACATAATTAGAAAAAACATTATCATTACAAAAATAAAAAATCTAAACAAAATACTAGAGCCAGAATCATAACCTTAAGGAGTGAGGAGAACTTACCTACACATGTATACCCTACCCTATACGGTAGGGACAATATTCATAATAGGAATATTTATTACTAATAATTCCCAACCCTATACGGTCGGGACATTTTTGACATAATTATTACTACCCTATAGGGTAGGAAAACAATATATCAGTTTATAAGTCATAGTTTAAAGTCCTTACCCTATGGAATAGGGTAATAAATTTCATTTTTAATTATGTTCTTTCAGTGAAATGGGTTTATCTGGACTGCCACCCACATACAATCACGAAAGAGTATCGTCTGAAATCGAAGGAGAGAGTCTTTTAGACGATTTTTATGGGAGCGCAAACCGCAAAACAAATTTCCGAGAAGTAGCTTTGCATCATTTGAAGAATTTGAATGAAGAGCAGCGAACTGCTTTTGATGCAATCACATCGGCAATCAACTCTGAAGAACCAACTACTAAAAGATTATTTTTCCTTGAAGGTGCTGGCGGATGCGGTAGGCTTCAGCTTCTAAATTCAATAACCAAATATATTTTAGGTAAAACTTACTTATACAACACCTTAATTAGGTGGTGCTTGGCTGGAAAACCTAGCAATCATCCTGCCGAATCGGCAGTAAGTTTATGTGATTCATCTTTACATACACAAAAAATTTTGCAGAAAACTCTAAATCGCAACTCCGTAGTCGCATGTGCCACAACTGGCATAGCTGCTTTACTTTTGATAGGAGGAGGAACAGTTCACCGACAATTCCGTATTACAAATGATGTTGACAAAAACACNCCTTTTTATCATTTACTAATTAGGTGGAACAAAAACAAACGTGAATGGCTCCGACGCGTCTACCCACTCAATACTGAGTATGAAAAGGCCACCATGTTTGTACGTTTGTACACAACATCACCAAAGAGGCGCGAACTCTTTGCCATACGAGCCCTTCTTCTCTGCCGACCCGGCCCAACATCTTTCGAGGATCTACGTACCATCTCCGGGCGAACCTTTTCTACATTTTCAGAGGCAGCGAAAGAACTTGGTCTTTTAGGTATGGGATGGGTTTGATAGTTGATGGATCAGTTAAACATTTCTAGAAAGCGATGACTTATACCGCAAAGCCATGCACGATGCCAACGCTGAGAAGTCAAATCTTAAGCAATTGATCCATTACTTTGCGATGCTCATTTTCCACTGCAATCCGTCTGACCCACAAAAACTTTTTGTTGAATTCCTTGACGATATGTACCCACCGCCTGCTTCAAATGATGAAAATGCTGAGCCAATTTCTAACGAAAGACGAAAACAGAAGGTCATGTGTACACTTGAATATTTTTTCCGCTGTCTGGGCACAACTAGCAGGTCTTTTTGAATATTGAACATTATGAGTTTGTTTTAATTTTTAGCTAAGTTTTATCATTGCAATGATTTGCAATCAGTATACTAGAGCTAGAGTTATAACCTTATGGGGTAAAGAGATAATTTATCAATATAAGATCGCCCTACCTTATACGGTTGGAACAATATATCTTAATAAGGATATCACTTATGATTCACTACCCTAGGGGGTCGGGATATTTTTTGTCAAAATTAGAATCCTACCCTATAGGGTAGGAAAACAATATATCGCAGTTTTATAAGTCATAGTTGAAGGTCTTTACTCTAGTGAGTAGGGAGATAATTTCATTTTTAGTTATATTATTTCAGTGAAATGGGTTTGTCTGGCCTGCCACCCACCTACAATCACGAAAAAGTATCCTCTGAGATTGAAGGAGAGGGTCTTTTGGATGATTTTTATGGAAGCACACACCGAAAAAAATCCTTTCGTGATGTGGTCTTGACGTATTTGAAGAATTTGAATGAGGAACAGCGAGATGCGTTTGACCAAATTGCATCTGCAATTAATTCAGAAGAAACAAATACGAAACGATTGTTTTTCCTTGAAGGTGCAGGCGGATGCGGTTAGATCGTAGTTATAATTTCAATATCTATCTCATTTGTTATAGGCAAAACCTACTTATACAATACCTTAATTAGATGGTGTCTAGCTGGAAAACCTTCGCATCATAATGCCGATTCGGCTGTATGTTTATGTAATTTTTCTTTCATACAAAATTTTTCCAGAAAACTCTACACCGAAATTCTGTTGTCGCTTGTGCCACAACTGGAATTGCTGCGTTGCTTTTGATAGGAGGGGGAACTGTTCACCGACAATTTCGGATTACTAATGAAATCGACAAGAATACACCTCCTAGAATCAACGCAGAGTCCCTGGATGCTGAACGCTTACGCAATGCCGAGCTTATTATTATTGATGTAAATACAAATATATTTTTGGAATATCTCGCTTATTATAGGAAGTTAGCATGATGCATCGAGATGTGTTCAACTATTTGGATCGTTTGCTGAGAGACATATGTTCTTCTTCAATTCCGTTTGGAGGCAAAACAATGCTTTTTGGAGGGGACTGGAAACAACTAACCCCAGTAGTACCCAGAGGCAATAGGCAGGATCAAGTTGCGGCGTCAATTAAATCGGACCCATTGTTCACATCGGAATTCACGACATTGCGGTAATGCACATCTTTCTATTTAGTTTAGTACAATATAATTTTTTTATAAGGCTAAAAAAGAATATGCGAGCAGCACCTGATCAGAAAAAACTTTGTCAATGGTTGCTTCAAATTGGAAATGATTCTGCCGAAACGGCTACCAATGGTCTTCTGAAGATTCCAGATGAGTGTCTATGCCATTCAATCGAAGATATATTGGACTTTTGCTTTCCTGCTGAACTATTAGAAAATCCCATGAAAAACGCGGACATCATTTGTGATCGTGCTCTGCTGTGCCCACGCAACACTGACGTTGAATGTTTGAACACGTTGGCCATGAAGAAATTACAAGGACCAGAGATGCAATATTTTTCTACGGACTCCCCTCTGGATTGTTCCGATCCTTTGGATTACCTATCAATCTACCGTGCCGATTTTAACATAGAAGCCATCCATAACGAAACGCCTACTGGCTTACCTCCTCACGAACTGATCCTAAAGGTTTGTTAACATTTAATTTTATAATAAAATATCATTATTAATGATCTGAAAGGTATATATAATTGTAAGGATTCTATCAGTTGCCTACCTATTAGGGTAGTGGTTTATATATTCCCAAAGTACCAGTTACCAGATGCCTACCTTTTGGGGTAGGTAATTTATATATTTCCCAAGGACAGTGTACCAGTTGTCTACCGCTTGGGGTAGGGGATTCGTATATACAGGTCGCCAGCAGCCTACCTTGGGGGTAGGGATTTTTTATATTCCCCAAGTACAAATTTCCAAGTACTGTATTAGTTGCCTACCTTCTGGGGTAGGGGATTTATTTCATTAATAAAATCCCTTTCCCTCATGGAATAGGGTAAAATAAATCTTTACCCTATTAGGTGGATAGATATCATTTAAACCCCTATCCGTCCTATCAGATGTTCTTGATTTAATATTTTTCAGACTGGGGCTCCTATTATGCTGATTCGGAATTTGGACATTTCACAAGGGCTATGTAATGGTACACGATTACAAGTAGAGAAGATGACCCCACACAATCTGTACTGTCGTATTTTGACCGGACCAAAGGCAGACGCAAAGTCAACCGTTATTTTGCCGCGCATATTGTTCGAATATGGAAAACAAAGCACTGAACGTGGCGTCCGTTTCCAGCGCCTTCAGTTTCCCGTCCGCCCCTGTTTTGCTATGACAGTGAACAAGGTGTCGAATATATGAATATTTGTTTAGTTTAAGATTTTCTAGGCACAAGGTCAGACACTGAAACGAATGGGCCTTGTGTTATCATCCAACCAATGTTTTTCACACGGCCAAGTCTATGTCGCAATGTCGAGAGTTACTGAACTATCTGGAATACGTGTCTACTCCCCCAATTCTTCCGTGCCAAATCACATCAACAACATTGTATACCATGAATTATTGGACGGCCGAAAAGTTATTCCTGCAAAATCTGCACCTCTACCTCATCTTTGTGATCCATTACCCGATGAATTTGTTTTTGAAACATGATTGTATTTTTTTTTGTTAATTTCTATTTACGGATGATCATATGTTTATCAATGAACCCAGTCAAGAGTTAATTTTGATCCTTTGCCGGATGTGCTTATGTTTGAAACTTGATTGTATTTTTTTGTAAAATATCAGTTAATTAAATTTCTAATTTTTCACTATAATTATTTCTTTGGTCTCTAACTTAATATTGTTTTTATTTTTTACATCACTTTTGTAACTATATTTGCATGCTATTTAGTTTTAATGGAACAATTACCCGCTGAGAGCATTTCTATTGTTCAGTCAACTTCCGTGTGTCCTGCCGAAGCGGCCATTCCCTCAACCTCAATCGGTTTGATTTTCTATTTTTAAAAAATAGTTTACAATTTAAAATCACATTTATTTTTAAGTACAACCCGCATCCAATGCTGAAATATTGCTTGAGAGTACTATTGATACAATGTTCCAACCTATTGCACCTGAATCGGTCAAGGTTTCAGGTAATGATAATAATTATTATTATTTTTAGTAGCTTTATATTAGTTGAATTGCAAAATCAAATTGATTCCAATGAAACAAGAGCTAAAAGTGTAGACAGTTTTAACTCACAACATACTGAGGATAAGGATACTGTGCACTCTTTTAACGCTACTATTGATGATGGAAAGCCTACAAATACAGGTATCGATGTTTACAATTTTATCTACCTCCTGGGGTAGGCAGTTTATATTCCTCATGCAGAGAATTTCAGTTGTCTACCTCTTGGGGTAGAGAGTTAACTTATTCTCCATATGCAGGCCACAAGTTGCCTACCTCCTGGGGTAGGCAGTTCATATTCCTCATGCAGAGATTTTCAGCTGCTTACCTTCTGGGGTAGGGAGTCTATATATTTCACAGAAACTATTTGGCAGGTGCCTACCTCCTGGGGTAGGCAGTTCATATTCCTCATGCAGAGATTTTCAGCTGTTTACCTCCTGGGGTAGGGAGTTAATATATGCTCCAAGGATAGTTTACCAGTGCCTACCTTTTGGGGTAGGAGTTGGACATTTCCTTAAGGCAGAAATTTTCAGATGCCTACCTTCTGAGATGGGGAATAGAAATCGGATAGAATTCGATGGAATATAAATATATTTTCTATATAATAATGTTAACATGCTATGCCTGTTCAGATTTTATGGATTCATCTATGCTCTCTACTACCGAACCGGTGTCATTCCGAGCGCAAAAACAACTAACTATTGAAGGTCTAATCAAATAATTAGATTTATTTATTTGGAGGATTCACTTAAACTATATATTGTTGTGGAATTGGTATATCATATTATAGATACTGAGATTGGTACTTCTGCCGTCACGCTTCGTGAGGAGCATCAATACCGTATTGAAGGTTCTGCAGTTTCAATAGTTTTATTATGTGTTTATTTTTTAGTACGTTATAATCAACTAAAAGACGAATATGAGAAGAAAAAATCCGAAATAGATGCTACAATAACAGCCAGACAAAAAAGTGCTTTGGATGCTCAGAACACAATGATTGACGAAACAATGCAGAAAATTACCGATCTTTCAGAGGCTTACGAGGTGAAGAAAACCACTTATCACACTGAGCTCGAATTTATGCGCTGTCGCCTGAAAGATTTACAAGAAAAACTTACCAATTTATGCAATTCCTACACAGACAAGTAGGATACTTTTTTGTTTTTTAAAATACATCGATTTTCTAGAATTATTCCTGCGAATGTTATAGCTGCCATAAGAGATCAGCAGAGTAAGTATTGTCGTAATAAATAGTAATACGCCCTTAGGGGTTGGATCGCCACATTATGGTGGGTGACTTTTTCTGCCACTGCTGTAGTCAGAGGGGACCCATTGCCGTATTCCCTTATTACTTCTCTTTTCCAGCCACCATCAGTAGTGGCTGTGGCGTGTGGAGCGTTCCGCCCCATTCCGCTGATGGGACAGAGTGGAACACCTCCAGTCTGCCCCGTTCCACTTCATCCCAGCAGTGAGACGGAGGGAACGCTCCACACACCACCCCAACGTATTTAGCTATGGGCCCCTGAAAATTGAAAAAATTCAAAATTCAGAAGCCCATACTTATTTACCAATTGTCTATTATTTTATAGGTGATATAACCAAACTCGCCGCCGAACTGCATAGTAAGGAAGTCGAACACAACAAACGGTTGACCAGCTTATTCCAATCAACTAAAAAGCAAGAGGAACAGACTTGGCTTTCAGTTCTACCAACCCTGAAAACCATGCGCAAGGAATTTGATTTATTTGTTGCCGACAATGTGGCTGAGTTGGACCAATATCGGGACCCTTTCCGAAAAGCCTCAATTGAAAAGTTCAACCACCTCAAATTGCTTAGGGCTTGCCCTGAGGTCGTGTTTTTAGATTGATTTTGTGCATCAATATTGATATTTCTTTTAGGATGATGATTTTTACGACGATTTGGACTTAACGCAGCCGGATTCAGTTGACCCGCTTCCTAAGGCTGTAATAAATGAAGACGATGAAGTACAATCGGAGGAAGGAGACCTTTGATTTATTATTTGATATTAATTTGCTTTTTATTTTTTGAAATTTGATAAGTGAACAAGTAAAAATTGTTTTTTATTTTTGTAAACGAGAAGGGAAGAGAGGCCGATAAAGAAGTTACATCCGCTGCCGATAGCAAATGGTTGGTTGGATTCAAAAAATACTGTGTTCCATTCCATTCCATTAGTGGAAACGCTCCATCGACCAAATCCATCGTGAACGAATGAGTCAGGTATGCGTAACTAATTTTTCTACCATAGATCGTATCTACCTCTAGGCTCAGTGTCAAAACATGAAATGTTTTCAACCGGGGCCGTAGGCCCTGGTTCTCTATATAAGAAAAAAGTCCTGTGACGAGATTGAAAAAAACTTGGCATTTTTTTTGTAGTGCACCAAAAATCGTGAAAAAATTCAGGGAGCTTCCTTGGGCTATGGGACACCTACAATAACTCAGGCGACCCTAGGGGGCCTCGAAAACCGGGTGAAAAAAATTCCGGAAAATCGAAAATTTCGACCTCTCCTCAGTTGGGCTATGGAAAACTTTTTTTCTTGATGGGAAACCTGTTTTGTGATAGTAAACAGGTCACAACTAGACACCTAGGGCTATCGAACAAAAAAAAATTCAGCTCGATTGGCCCATTTTGAAGGGTTGATCGGCTCTGCACAAGCTCAAATTTTTTGGAAATTTTGGGGGATTTTTTTATTTTGACGCAGGGGTAGTGATGTGGGGTCGGGGTGAGTGGAGAGTGGGTTCGATTCTTTTGCGATGAAACTATTTTTATCGGATTCCCCATCAAATTTTAGGGGGGTGACCCCACCCCCGAAGGGGATGGGGCCAGTTTTCGAATTTTTAGGGAAATTTTTAGGGTTAAGGCCTGAAAAATTTAAAATAAAAATGGAAATGCAGAAAAAAAGTTTTGGTTGATAGAAACGAGCTGAAAATTGGTACCCGGGGGTTTTCGAGGGTGGGGAACACGATGGGATGGTTGCCGATTCATGATTTGGTCGTTGTACTGCTCGAACTTGATGGGGTGTGCATGAGAGGTTCGGGATGTGAATGGAGGCGTGAAAATTGGTACTCGGGGGTTTTTGAGGACGGGGAATACGCTGGGATGGTCGAGAGTGCATGATTTTGTGGTTGTACTGCTCGAACTTGATGGGGTGTGCATGTGAGCTTTGAAGTGGATATAGAGACGGGAAAATTGACTCGGGGGTTTTCGGGGACGGGAAACACGATAGGAGGGTCAGGCTGGCATGGTTCCGTGGTTGTACTGCTCGAACTTGATGGGGTGTGCATGTGAGGTTTAGGATGGGGATGGATGCGTGAAAATTGGTACACGGGGGTTTTTGAGCGTGGGGAACTTGATAAGATAGTCGTTGGAACGTCTGCATGAAACGAAAGGATGGAGTAGAGGGAAAAGAGTGAGAAATAGAGAAAAAATTGTGCGGAGAGTAGAGAGAGAAAAAGCGAGAGAGATGAGATAGAAAAGAAACATAGAGAGGAAGAGAGAGAGAGAGAGAAAAAGAAGAGTAGAGAGAGAGAAGGGAGAGAATTTGTGGTTCGCTTAAACGTATTAATTATATTGAACACACGTGTAACTACACATTTATTAAATTCTCATCATTTAATATTGACCACACGTGTAACTTTTCCACTAATTTCTATATGCGCTTTTCATCTTTTCTTCATTTCCACTGTTTATTCGCGTATATTTTAGTACTTAAAATGATTACTTTTTAATTATGAATTTAAAATTTCAAAATTTTGAGTTTTTAACTGCTGTGCTTGAATTTCAATTCCGCGTGGTTTACGAAATCCTTAGCTTTTTTCTTAAGGAATTTTCACATTTTTTAAATATGAATTTCCATATATGATGTTAAATTTTTTAACGCTTCTTCTGCCTTTTTAAGTATAGCTATTATATTAACCAAGCATTATTAAATAACATCATTTTAGGTTTATAATAATTTCCTAATGCCGTCAAAAGAACGCACGGCAAAATTAAAAAATAGAGAACGCATGCGCCTCAAACGTGCCACTGCCGCAGAGGCACAATCAACATCAATTGGTACCGACTAGATATTTGTTTTTTTTAATGGTCTTTTATACGTTCAGATTCTGCCGAACTGGCATCAACATCAAACACTGTCGTAAAGGCTAATACAACAAGTTAGTCGTTCAATTATATAGATATATATTATTCAGTTCCACAATCCTTTTTTAATTTATTATATATTTATAGGTGTCGCTGCACACCAGCCATCAAGTTCATCTGAATCCATCGTCACTGCGACATCTGTCATTGAGGCATCGACGAGCTCTGCCATTACAACAAAGTGTTTACGTCGCACACATTCTAAAATTATTGAGGACGCACAGAGTTCGTTTTAAGCTTTTTCTTAAGTTTTTTTTCTTTTAGAAACTGCCGAACTGGCATCTGCAACTTCAAATTCTGTCGCAGAGGCCAATTCAACAAGTTATCAGCTCTTTATATGTTTTACGTTGCTATTTTTTCTTTCAGTTCCACTATCGCCTGCTACTCCTGTTTCGAAGAGACCACGTGATGTTGTGTTTGAATTTGGAACTTCAAACCAAGTTGAACATGATGATGAGGATTTAACGCTAGAGCTTCCGGTCGCCTCGGATCAAATTAACGTTTCTGGGCCGGAAGTTCGCAGCAAAGGGGGTCGTCCATTTAAAACACCGCTACCGTCGCGTAATCCTCGGGGTAGAAAATCTGATGTTGAAGAATCAAGTGGCAAGCGGACACCTCTTCTTCCGACTGCAGGCGTTTCTAACTTACGTTTGCTCCCAAAAGTAAAATTGAATCAATAAATAAAAAAAGTCTTTTAATTATAGTTGAAATCGCGGCATGTTGAATTAATTGAGCAAAGAATGCGCGATATAAAGGCCAATTACAACTGCCGAAAATGGCTTCCAAAAAATGACAACAGTAATACTTGATGCGCATATCATTCTAATATTTTTATTTTAGGACGCACAAAGAAAAATACTGTTTGTCCAGCCAATTGCAGCTGCGCTAAATGTTATCTTGATGCAGAAGCGTACATAAAAGCAAGTGACTACATCGCCCTGCACAGAGAAGACGATGACCATTTTGTGCAAGAAAAAATGGAGANCAATAAATAAAAAAAGTCTTTTAATTATAGTTGAAATCGCGGCATGTTGAATTAATTGAGCAAAGAATGCGCGATATAAAGGCCAATTACAACTGCCGAAAATGGCTTCCAAAAAATGACAACAGTAATACTTGATGCGCATATCATTCTAATATTTTTATTTTAGGACGCACAAAGAAAAATACTGTTTGTCCAGCCAATTGCAGCTGCGCTAAATGTTATCTTGATGCAGAAGCGTACATAAAAGCAAGTGACTACATCGCCCTGCACAGAGAAGACGATGACCATTTTGTGCAAGAAAAAATGGAGAAACTCGCATGTGCACCCACTGGCCGATGCCACCTTTCCACTGCCGAAAAGGCAACTTCAACATTGGGATGTGCTGCTAAGAGCTCAAACCATCAAGTAGGTTCATAGTATCAATTTGTGGTAATATTGCATTTGGAGGTTATATAGCTACAGTTTTCTTATTCCATATATGAATGAGAGCTAGAGAATGTTAGAGCCACATATGACTTTGGGTATGATTCTCCGAGCCATATATGACTTTTGGCTTTAACACTATGCTAAGTCACTGGACCATATATGGCTCGGTGAATCATCCCAAAAACCATATGTGATTAGACAACTATAGATAATATGGAGGACAATGGTAGAGCCACATATGACTGTGGGGATGATTCTACGAGCCATATATGACTTTTGGCTTTAACACTACGCTAAGTCACTGGACCATATATGGCTCGGTGAATCATCCCAAAACCCATATGTGATTAGACAACTATAGATAATATGGGGGACAATGGTAGAGCCACGTATGACTGTGGGGATGATTCTACGAGCCATATATGACTTTTGGCTTTAACACTACGCTAAGTCACTGGACCATATATGGCTCGGTGAATCATCCCAAAAACCATATGTGATTAGACAACTATAGATAATATGGGGGACAATGGTAGAGCCACATATGACTTTGGGGATGATTCTACGAGCCATATATGACCTTTGGCTTTAACACTATGCTAAGTCACTGGACCATATATGGCTCGGTGAATCATCCCAAAAACCATTAGTGATTAGACAACTATAGATAATATGGGAGACAATGGTATATTGATCCATCACACTGTGTATGATTCATATATGAATTTGTATATTTGGAGATCAATCGCTATCATTTAACATTATAGGTACCGTACTACGATTCTGGCACTTTTGGTGATCGCATCTGTCCTTTCTGCGGTGCCTTGATGCTTGAAAGCGAATACCAACAATACAATCGCGGACGTAAAACTATTTGCTGCAGCAATGGAGAATGTTGCACAGGTCCATTGTGGAAGGGATGGAAAGAGAGGCAGGATCCACCTAAACAGCTCCTGGATTTGATCAATGAGCCAGTAAAGAAGGATCGTGAAGAGTTTCTCAGCAATACAATGCCACTCAACAATACTTTCGCATTCGCATCGGTACATGCAGAGAAGGCACCTGCAGAGCAAATGGGTGGCAGAATGGACACGTGCAAATACAACGGCGAATTTTCATTTCTGTTCAGGTGTCTTTATATCATTATTGACCTTTATGTAATTAAAAGCTAATTGGTACATACATTTAAGTGACCTTATTGCACCGGAGGGAAAGCGGCCAACATTTGCACAGGTGTACACCCTAACACCGGAAGAGGCACTAAAATTACGGCCTAAACATTTTACCGATGCACTTCACAAATCAGTCAGACAGGAAATCTATGACAAACTCGAAGAATTACTCCGTCAGAGCCCACTTGGAAGAAGTTTTACAACTTTGGCTGACAAAGTCAAAACTGCCGAATTGGCTCAAAAACAAACACCGCGCTTCCAGGTAGATTAGATAGAGTGAAACTTTTCTTATTTATAGAATAGATAATATGGCTATGGTTGGGGAACTGTGGAATGATCATGGCAGATCCACCTATGGCTTGGCGGATGATCGATCGAGACATATATGACATGTCTTTTTAACTATAGTATACTACCAGACCAGATATGGTTCGGGGGATCATCCCGCAAGCCATATATGGTTGGGTAACTAGGGATAAAATAGGAGAAAATGGTAGATCCACATATGGCTTGTGGGATGATCCTCCGAGCCATATATGACATGGCTTATGCATCTTTGTAAACTGCCAGACCACATATGACTCGGAGGATCATCCCTTAAGCCATATATGGTTGAATGGTTATCCGCCACGAAAATATTGGCCGTATAAATGAGATGTCTTGCTAATAAAAGCGTTTTCAGATTGTTCTTCTTACTGATCGGGAATTGAAGGAAGAGGCTATTAGAAACAGAAAGGATTGTACGATTGTCGACATAGAACGAGCAGATGCTCCTTCTTCCGAACAAGTGGCAGTTATTTGGGTACAAGAAGATGGTTTAGCTCCCGAAATTTCAGGTTCTAATTACTAATTTTTCTGATTGTCTAGCTCTGTTTTATAGGATTTTGGATCCAAGACAAAGCGGGAAAAATGCGTGAATTACACAATGGCAGGCCGGAACTGGATCCCGCCTGTTTTCCAGTTCTTCATCCACGCGGGTCGCCGGGTTGGCAATGGTCTCTGAAAAAAGGTGCTATTGAGGTAGGATATTAAGTTGGTTTCTACCAATACTATTTATTCCCGTTAAGAAACAAGAAATTGAGATGGAAGAAAAGTTAGCTCGTGCTAGGGATCTTGAGCTGCAGCCATCTGCGGATCCGGCTACCGCCACTGACCTTGCACACGCATTGGCCACTACTTCAGCAATGGATAATTATGAAGTAATTGAATATCATACATAAATAGGCAGTTTTCTTTACCCTTTTTGTTATTAAGATGGACTACGAAAATGACGAGTTAAATATGGACTTACCACTGGCCACTCAAGTTACTGCCGGAGAGGCAACACCAACAACTGAAGCAGCAGAGATAAATGTAAGTTTATTTATCATGGTAATTATCCAAATAAGTATATACATAGTTATCCATAGTTAACCCATCCGTATATGGCTTGTGAGATGAATTTCGAGCCATATATGGTCTGTAGGCTCAGTGTAATATTAGAGTCATAAGTCTTATATGGCTCGGAAACACATCTCAGAAGCCATACATGAACCCCATTTTAACAAGAGTTACACATCCTTATTTAGCTTGTATACGTACTTCCAAGCCATATATTAAATTATCATTTTTGATATCCATTTCTATTTAAGGTTTTCAACGATGATGATAATGTTGTAATTCCGAAGTTCGACCCTGTGGATTCGAAGAAAAGCGAATTCATCAAAAAGCAAGGACCTCAAGAAAATATATCGCAGCGGAGATTTTACCGGTTCCTATTGGCACTACGAAACAATGACAAAAATGCTTTCCATTGGCTTTGGTTTGCACGCCGCTTGGCTGAATTCTTTGTGATATCCATTCTTAATCGAATCGAGCGAAATGAGATGGACTTTCTGAAAGAGCAGCAAGAAAAAATGAACCTCAGAGAAGTTATTGCGAAGGACTACATCGATGCTTTGGCCAAAGGATTGCAGAAAGAAGGGAAAAAGTTGGGCCGTGTTTTTATGATGCCATCATACTTTGCCGGGTCACGTCAATACTACCAGAAGGCTTATGCTGATCTTATGACCATTGTGCGCCGGATGGGGAATCCAACTTGGTAATTAATCAGATTTTTTGATAGAAATCTTGCAAAAAATTCAATATAGTAAGAAACTATAGATCACTAATAAACACAGTTGGCTTTAGTAATAACTCTACGCACTTTATCTAAAAGGTGTTCCTAAAAAGCGTATGAGGTAGTTTTAGGATCTATACGTGAATATGTTATTTTATAAAATGCCCATTCATATATGGATGGGAACAAATTCCAGCAACACGTTCTTTTACCATTATTAATTATATTGGATTCATATATGGATCCCATATCCGATAGCTCCATCCATATATGGATGGGAACAAATTCCAGCATCACGTTCTTTTACCATTATTAATTATATTGGATTCATATATGGATCCTATATCCGATAGCTCCATCCATATATGGATGGGAACAAATTCCAGCAACACGTTCTTTTACCATTATTAATTCTTTAGGTTCGTTACCTTCACCGGTAACCCGCATTGGCCTGAAATTGCTTCAGCCCTTCAACAAGGCCAAAGCTATGAACACCGTGCAGATATTGTTTGTCGTATCTTCATGGACAAGGCCGCCGAATTTATAACTGATATTACCAAGCGCAGTGTTTTAGGCAGGGTTGCAGCTTGGTGCTATAGCGTCGAACATCAGAAACGAGGTGGTAACGGGCAAAACAAATTTCTTATTACATGAGATTTCTTATAGGCATGCCGCATATCCATGCACTTTTAATTCTGCACAAAGATGCCAAAATTGAATCACCCTCACAGGTCGATGAATACATTTGTGCCCGAATTCCGCCTCTCCCACGAATTGAAGACGAATCTGTTGCAGCGAAACAACAAAGGCGACTGTGGTATATGGTCACAGGGAACATGCTTCACGATTGCAATAACGCATGTTTGGTTGACGGTGAATGCGATAAGCACTTCCCGAAACCATTCACGCCAAATACCACACTTTCGGGTATTTGTTAAATTTTATTCGCTAACTATATCTTTTTAGCCGTAAGATATACTGAATACACGAGGATACCACCAACTGCCGGACTGGCAACTAATAACAATGCCCCCTC
>LDKF01000534.1:138613-149943 GCA_001026735.1 Rotylenchulus reniformis
CAAGAAAATATATCGCAGCGGAGATTTTACCGGTTCCTATTGGCACTACGAAACAATGACAAAAATGCTTTCCATTGGCTTTGGTTTGCACGCCGCTTGGCTGAATTCTTTGTGATATCCATTCTTAATCGAATCGAGCGAAATGAGATGGACTTTCTGAAAGAGCAGCAAGAAAAAATGAACCTCAGAGAAGTTATTGCGAAGGACTACATCGATGCTTTGGCCAAAGGATTGCAGAAAGAAGGGAAAAAGTTGGGCCGTGTTTTTATGATGCCATCGTACTTTGCCGGATCCCGTCAATATTATCAAAAAGCTTATGCGGATCTGATGACCATTGTGCGCCGGATGGGTAATCCAACTTGGTAAGTATTATCAGATTAACAAAAGGTGTATAAAGAAACGATGTATATAATTCCTAAAATGTGTATATAAGGTTGCTTTGAGATCCATATATGATTGCTATTTTATAGTTTCCAATTCATATATGGATACCATACCCAACAGTTCCATCCATATATGGATGGGAAAAACAGCAACGCATTTTTACCATTATTATTTCTTTAGGTTCGTTACCTTCACCGGTAACCCGCATTGGCCCGAAATTGCTTCAGCCCTCCAACAAGGTCAAAGCTACGAACACCGTGCAGATATTGTTTGTCGCATATTCATGGACAAGGCCGCTGAATTTATAACAGATATTACCAAGCGGAATGTTTTGGGAAGGGTTGCAGCTTGGTGCTATAGTGTCGAGCATCAGAAGCGAGGTAGTAACTGAAAAAACTATTTTTTATAAGCTGCTATTTTTTATAGGCATGCCGCATATCCATGCACTTTTGATCTTGCACAAAGATGCACGGATAGAATCGCCCTCACAGGTCGATGAATATGTGTGCGCTCGAATTCCACCATTGCCACGTATTGAAGATGAATCAGTTGCAGCTAAACAGCAAAGACGCCTATGGCATATGGTCACAGGAAACATGCTACACGATTGCAATAACGCATGTTTGGTTGACGGTGAATGCGATAAGCACTTCCCGAAACCATTCACGCCTAACACCACTCTTTCGGGTATTTGTAAAAATTTTTTTCTCCGTAACTGATTACCTTTTAAGCCGTGCGTTACACCGAATATATAAGAATTCCACCATCTACTGCCGGAGTGGCAATATCAACATCATCTGCCGAATCGGTTACCATGACCAATGTTACTTCTCCTCAAAATGACTTGACTGTTGACAATGATGAGGAACGGTCCGTTCAATACAAACGCTTAAAACCTGGCAAAAAAACCAAGGAATTCATCTATGTGAGATAACAGAACCGTACGCCAATAATTAATCTTTTAGGAAACCCATGGTCTTCTTTATAAAAAACAGCGGCAAAACAACCTTACAGAGATGGATGATAGGCGTGTTATTCCATAGAACGCCTTTTTGCTATTGAAGTATTCATGCCATATCAATATTGAATATGTTTTTGGTCAAAAAGCATGCAAATATATATTCAAGTATATTATTAAAGGTAATTGAGGGAAAAGGGTTGATCCACATATGGATTCTTAGATGTAGTTAGGACCATTTGTTTCTTGTGGCTTTTGCTATCCACTAGCTACCAGATCACATATGGATCAGAAGTATATATCACAAGCCATATATGGATGTGTAGCCAAGGGAAAATAGGGAAAATGATAGATCCATATATGGTTTCTGAGATGTACTTCCGAGCCATATATGGATTGTCCCATACCTTTTGTTTCCAGTCTTACTATATCATTGAACTTTAAGGCTTTGAGAAGGCATACGTGCGTGTAACACGTCCAGGGGCCAATGAGAATGAATACGATTACGATGAGATTGCAGCCACCTTTAAAGTGCGCTATATGACGTCGATGGAAGCTTATCTTAGGCTCAGTTCATACAAAATTGTTAACATGTCGCACAATATCTACACATTGAGTTTACATGAAGAAAACGGTCAAACCATTATCGTTGAAGAAGGCCACGAAGAAGAGAATCGAAATACTGAAAAAATTTTCAAAGATACCCAACTCACTGCATTCTTCAGATTGTGCAAAGAAAATGAATTTGCACGAACATTACGATATGATGAGCTTCCCTACCATTTTTGGTAAATTTTCCAAATTAGTCTTATTTAGTCTTATTCATTCCATCACTTTAGGTGGAACAAGAACAAACGCGAGTGGATCCGTCGCGTCTATCCTCTCGATCCTGATTATGATAAGTCCACTATGTTTGTGCGTTTGTACACTGTGTCACCCAAAAAACGCGAATTGTTTGCAATTCGAGCTCTGCTCCTCTGCCGAAATGGCATAACATCATTTGAGGACCTTCGAACCATTCCTGGACAACAAACTTTCGCGACCTTTTCGGAGGCAGCCAAAGCACTTGGACTCTTAGAAAGTGATGACTTATATCGAAAAGCAATGAGTGATGCAAACGCTGAGAAATCCAACTTGAAACAACTAATTCATTACTTCGCAATGCTCATTTTCCACTGCAACCCGTCGGATCCACAAAAACTCTTCAATGAATTCCTTGATGACATGTATCCACCACCTGCAGCGAATGACGAAAATGCAGAACCGATTTCCATGGAGAGACGGAAACAGAAGGTCATGTGTACATTGGAATATTTTTTTCGCTGTCTGGACACAACGAGCAGGTCCTTTGCAATATATATAAATTTCTATGCAAAAACCATGCCATATATGGATCGGAAGATCATCTCATAATCCATATACGGAGCAACCAATGTTCCCCATTTTCATCCGAGTTACCCATCCGTATATGGCTTGCGAGATGTACTTCCTAACCATATATGGTCTGCTGGCTAAGTGGAAAGTCAGAGCCATAAGCCATATATGGCTCGGAAGTACATCTCACAAGCCATATTCGGATTGGTAACTTGGAAACTATGGATAACATAGGTGGCTATTGTAGATCCATGTATGGATTGTGAGATGTACTTCCGAGCCATATATGACTTATGGCTCTTGCATTCTAGCAAGTCACGGACCATATATGGCTCGGTAATACGTTTCACTAGCCATATGCGGATGAGTAACACCAAAACGGTTATAAACTGGATTACAGAAAGATATTGCTAGCCATATATGGATTTTGAATTCTTAGTAAAATTACAATTTTAGCAAAATGGGTCTGTCTGGCCTTCCGGCAACCTACAACCACGAAAAAGTATCAGCTGAAATTGAAGGAGAAGGACTTTTGGACGATTTCTATGGTGGAACAAATCGCAAAAATTCTTTCCGAGAAGTAGCACTGTCGCACTTGAAGAAGCTGAACGAAGAACAACGAAGCGCTTTTGACCAAATTGTGTCAGCAATCAACTCTGAAGATCCTTCTACGAAGCGGTTGTTTTTCCTTGAAGGTGCTGGCGGATGCGGTATGAGAATGACTAAATTTCAACCTAAATCAATGTATTTTAGGCAAAACATACTTATACAACACATTAATTAGATGGTGTTTGGCGGGAAAACCATCAATAGCCACTGCCGGAACGGCAGTAAGTACTTTTGCACTAACTTCCCTTATTTATTTTTTATATAGCAAAAAACACTCCATCGCAACTCTGTGGTTGCTTGTGCGACAACTGGCATAGCTGCACTACTTCTGATTGGCGGAGGGACTGTTCATCGACAATTCCGAATTACAAATGATGTCGACAAAAATACTCCTCCTCGTATCAACGCTGAATCAATGGACGCTGAAAGGTTGCGGAATGCAGAACTGATCATTATTGATGTGAGTGGTATTTATTGTTTTTGAGTAATTTTCTCCTTTCCCGCTCTCCCCTCTCTTTCTCCTCCGTATACGGATCCGATCAGCTAATCCCGTCCATATACGGATCTCCCTTTCCCTTTCTTTCGTCACACTCCACTATCTTGCTCCTCTGTATAGGGATCCGATCAGAAATTCCCATCCATATGCGGATCTCCTCCCTTCTTTGCCCTCCTCTTCCCTCTATTTTTCCTCCGTATACGGATCGGATAAATCATTCCCTACCGTATAGGGGTCTCCCTTTCGTCCTCTTCCTTTCCCCACTTTCTTATCCGTATACGGATCGATTTAGTTATCACCTACCGTATACGGATCTCCCATTTTTTCCCATCCTCTCCACTCTATTTCTCCTCCATATACGGATCGGATCAGTCATTCCTTTCCATATACGGATCTTCCTTTCTTACCTATTCTTCTTCATTCTCTTTCTCCTCCATATACGGATTGGATTAGTCATTCCCAATCATATACGGACATCTATATATACAAAAATTGTCTTTATAGGAGGTTAGCATGATGCATCGAGATATCTTCAATTACTTGGATCGGTTATTGAGAGATATTTGTTCTTCCTCAATTCCATTTGGTGGCAAAACAATGCTCTTTGGAGGAGATTGGAAGCAATTAACTCCCGTGGTGCCCAGAGGGAACCGACAAGATCAAGTTAATGCATCAATTAAATCGGATCCGTTGTTCACGTCTGAATTCACAACGTTGAGGTAACAATAGTCATTATTCCGAATAACTTGAGTGTGTCTTTTATAGGCTTAAAAAGAATATGCGTGCAGCTTTGGATCAAAAAATATTGTGCGAGTGGTTATTAAAAGTTGGAAACGACACTGCCGAATTGGCAAACAACAACCACGGGCTTCTCAAAATTCCGGACGGTTGCCAATGCCACTCAATTGATGAAATCTTGGAATTTTGCTTTCCTTCTGAAGTGTTAACAGATCCAATGCGGAATGCGGACATCATTTGTGACCGTGCATTGTTGTGTCCACGCAATACCGATGTCGAGAATTTGAACACATTAGCTATGAAGAGACTCCATGGAACTGAAATGCAATACTTATCTACGGATTCCCCATTGGATTGTGCAGATCCATTGGATTATCTGTCAATTTATCGAGCGGACTTTAATCTGGAATCAGTCCACAATGAAACACCAACTGGCTTTCCGCCTCATGAATTGATTCTGAAGGTGGGTAATAAATAGTTTTTGATATGTAAATTGAGAAGCAGTATGCTTTACCCCATACATAAGTAGGTAATATATAATAAAACTTCCGTTGATTGTTTTTTGAATTGTAAGAATTAAATTGGGGTTCTATAATTGTCCCAATTTTTTCATAATTACCCATCCGTATATGGATTCCGAGATGTAGTTCTGAGCCATATATGAATTGTGGCTCTTACATTCTAGTAAGTCACCGGACCACATATGGCTCGGAAGTACATCTCACAATCCATATATGGTCCTACAATTTTCCCCCATGTTATCCATAGTTGTTAGCTATTCGATTCCAATCTCATTAGGTAAAGAAAAAATAAAAGATCCCAACGTTAATATTCTTTAGACTGGAGCTCCTGTCATGCTGATACGGAATCTCGATGTATCGCAAGGATTATGTAATGGCACGCGACTACAAGTGGAAAAGATGACGCCGCACAACCTATATTGCCGCATTTTGACCGGTCCAAGGGCTGACGCAAAATCTACTGTAATTTTGCCTCGAATTATGTTCGAGTACGGGAAACAACCTGGAGAACGGGGCGTCAGATTTCAGCGCTTACAATTCCCTGTCCGCCCCTGTTTTGCGATGACAGTAAATAAGGTGCTTAAACGCTTAGGCCCAACTCCATCAATTAACCAATTTTCAGGCACAAGGCCAAACCCTGAGAAGAATGGGCCTTGTACTATCGTCCAATCAATGTTTTTCGCATGGCCAAGTCTACGTTGCCATGTCACGAGTCACTGAATTATCAGGAATTCGCGTTTTTTCGCCAATTTCCGCAGTTCCCGGTCATATAGATAACATAGTCTACCATGAATTATTGGATGGGCGACCTATTGTCAGATCAGCCCCCGTTCCTCCACCCCCTCCACCCGTTAATTATGATCCATTGCCCGATGAATTTGTTTTCGAAACATGATTGTTTTTTGTTTATTAAAATTATATAAAAATTGCATTTATTTTCTTGAATTGTTGTTGGTATTTTAATATTTTTAATTATAGTGGGCTATCTACAATAAGGCGTATCTTCCTCTAGGCTCAGTGTCAAAACATGCAATGTTTTCCACCGGGGCCGAAGGCCCTGGTTCTCTTTATAAGAGAAAACACAATAGACGAACACGAAAAAAATTCCTTTGAGCTTCGTAACGCACCAAAAATCGTGAAAAAATTCATGAAAGTATTTTGATGGATGGCGCATCTAGGAAAAATGCTTCCAGCCTTGAGGGGGTTCTGAAAACCGGAGAAAAAAATTCCGGAAAATCGAAAATTTCGACCTTGCTTCAGTCGGTATGAAAGAAAGTTTTTTCTTTGCGCCGAAACTAACTTTGTGTTTGGAGAGAGGAATAAACTAGACATTCTTGGCCATCGAACAAAAAAAAATTCAGGTCGATTGGCCCATTTTGAAGGTTCGAAAGGCCGGCGACAAAATCGATTTTTTTTGAAAATTTGGCGATTTTTTTGTTTTGACGCAGGGGTAGTGCTGTGGGTTCGGGGTGCGATGGTGGGTGGGTTCAATTCCATCGGGCTGAAAGTATTTTTATCGGATTCCCCATCAAATTTTAGGGGGGTGACCCCACCCCCGAAGGGGATGGGGTCAGTTTTCGAATTTTTAGGGAAATTTTTAGGGTTAGACCTGAAAAATTTTAAATAAAAAATCAAATGTTGAAAGAAGTATTTGGGATGGGAGAAATGAGCTGAAATTTGATACTCGGGGGTTTTCGGGGACGGGGAGGAACACGATGGAATTGTCGGCTTGGCATGATTTGGTCGTTGTACTGCTTGAACTTGATGAGGTGTGCATGAGTGGTTCGGGATGGGAAGGGAGACGTGAAAATTGGTAGTCGGGGGTTTTCGAGGACGGGGAACAAGATGGGATGGTCTGCTTGGCATGATTTGGTCGTTGTACTGCTTGAACTTGATGGGTGTGCATGAGAACAGATGCCCTACCCGATGGGGTAGAGAATAATAAAGAGAGATAAGAGTAAGAGTAGAGTAGTCCCTACCCTATGAGGTAGGGATTAATAAAAAGAAAGGTGTATGTATGAATATTTAGGTCCCTACCCGATGGGGTAGTTAGTTAATAAGAAGAAGTGAGGGTTGGGCTGTGAAGTCGCTACCCTATGAGGTAGGGGTTTAATACATAAGAATATGCGTAGAGTGGTCTCTACCCTATGAGGTAGTGCTTAATAAAAAGAAAGGTGTGAGTATGAACATTTAGGTCCCTACCCGATGGGGTAGTTAGTTAATAAGAAGAAGTGAGGGTTGGCTTGTAAAGTCGCTACCCTATGAGGTAGAAGTAGGGCCATACTCTATCGGATAGGGGCTAATAAGAAAAAGGCGAGAGTAGGAGTAGAGAGGCCCCTACCTTATGGGGTAGGGGTTAATGAGAAAAGGTGAGAGTGGGATAGAGAGGCCCCTACCCTATGGGGTAGGGGAGTGAACAGAATAGGCGTATATGGAGAGAGAGGTCCCTACCCCATGGGGTAGAAGATTGATAAGCATAGTTGAGTGTATGGATAGAGAGGTCCCCTACCCTATGGGGTTGGGGAGTGAAAAGAATAGGAGTATATGGAGAGAGAGAGGTCCCTACCCCATGGGTAGGAGATTAATATGGATAGATGAGAGTATGGTTTGTCCCTACCCTGTGGGGGTTTGAAAAGAAAAAGAAGGGAGGGAAAGAAACAGAGAAATAAGGAGAAAAAATAGAAAAATGGGGAGTGATAGAATTAGAAGGGGCGGAAGTGAAGTTAGGGACAGGGAGAGAAACTATTGAGTGGGAGAGAAATGAGTGAGTGAGAGAGAGAAAGATAAGAGTATAAAAATGAGAGGAAGAGAGAGAAATGGAGGAGAGGAGCCATACCGGTGCTATTTATTTATCTTGCAGAGCGAAAATAGTTAGCGCTCACACTTTTGAAGTAATCATTTACAGTATCCTATACAGAATGCCAAATTAATTTTTATAAAATAATTCTTTCACGGAAAAGTGAGAATTATGAGAATAGAGCGTCGTAATCGAGTTTTCAATATATTGATTTAAACATTTTGAATTGGCGCCAAATTTATAGTATGCCAATATATTTCAGCATCTATTATGTTCTCTGCCCATAACTTTCATATGCAGTTCTCTTTCTCTAATTACATTCATCGTTTTCATTGCAATAATAAAACTTTAGGATTTTTAGAGAATAAATGTGTAACTTTAGGATTTTTGGTGATTGTTAATAAAATTTTAGGATTTTTAGAGATTAAACGTGTAACTTTAGGATTTTTTGTGTGTTCATAAAACTTTAGGATTTTTAGCGCATAAGTTTGTAACTTTAGGATTTTTGGCGATTGCTAATAAAACTTTAGGACTTTTAGAGAATAAATTTGTAACTAGGATTTTTGGTGATTGTTAATA
The DNA here is from genome assembly GCA_001026735.1 of Rotylenchulus reniformis. Taxonomy (NCBI): domain Eukaryota; kingdom Metazoa; phylum Nematoda; class Chromadorea; order Rhabditida; family Hoplolaimidae; genus Rotylenchulus; species Rotylenchulus reniformis. Next base: position 147,070 of record LDKF01000534.1, read on the forward strand.
AAACTTTAGGACTTTTAGAGAATTAATTTGTAACTTTAGGATTTTTGGTGAATGTTTGTAATTTTTTAATTATTTAATAACTGTTATACTTATTAATAACAATTAAAACTTATTAATAACAATTATTTAATAACAACTATACAGAGATGGATGACAGACGAGTGATTCCATACAATTCATTTTTGCTGTTGAAATACTCATGTCACATCAATATCGAATATGTATTTGGCCAGAAGGCGTGCAAATACATATTTAAGTATCTACTCAAAGGTAATCATATATTATTCATTTCCCCATTAGGTAGTTGGTTGTGTTAGACATGTTTAATGCACAGATTACCAGTTATCTCACTACCCCATTAGGTTAGATTTTTGTGATGGCATATATTTATATATCTCATAGGGTTGACATTTACAACCATGAACTATTGTAAAGCATAACATTTAGGATTTGAAAAAGCTTATGTTCGCGTGACGCGTCCAGGTGCAAAGGATGATGAATATGACTATGATGAGATTGCAGCAACATTCAAAGTGCGGTATATGACCTCGATGGAGGCGTATCTTCGGCTTAGCTCCTATAAAATAGTCAATATGTCGCACAATTTATACACATTGAGTCTACACGAGGAGAACGGTCAAACTATTGTCATCGAAGAAGGACATGAAGAGGAAAGCAGAAACTACGACAAAATTTTCAAGGAAACTCAGCTTACGGCATTTTTCAAATTGTGTAGACAAGATTCTTTTGCTCGAACCTTGCTATTTGGAGGGGACTGGAAGCAACTAACTCCTGTAGTACCCAGAGGGAATAGGCAGGATCAAGTTGAGGCTTCAATTAAATCGGATCCATTATTCACATCGGAATTCACAACATTGAGGTAATAGAATTATGGTTCCATCTAATTGTATTATTTTTTTTACTTAACAGACTTAAAAAGAACATGCGAGCAGCACCGGACCAGAAAAAACTTTGTCAATGGTTACTGCAAGTTGGAAATGATTCTGCCGAAGCGGCTACCAATGGTCTTCTCAAGGTTCCAGATGAGTGCATATGCCATTCAATCGACGATATCTTGGAATTCTGCTTTCCTGCTGAAGTGTTACAAGCTCCTATGAAAAATGCGGACATTATTTGTGACCGTGCTTTGCTATGCCCACGCAATACTGATGTTGAGTGCTTGAACACTCTGGCCATGAAAAAATTACACGGATCAGAAATGCAATACTTTTCCACAGACTCCTTTGGACTGCGCCGATCCTTTGGATTACTTATCAATTTACCGTGCCGATTTTAACTTAGAAGCCATTCATAACGAAACACCTACTGGCTTGCCTCCTCATGAACTGATCTTAAAGGTTTGGTTTAACATTTAATTTTATAAGGAACTATCATTAATAAAAAAACCCCATTAATGATTTGCAAGGTAATTATAATTGCAAGGATTCTATCAGTTCTATCCTACCTACTGGGGTAGTGGTATATATACTTCACAAATACGGGTTACCAAGAGGCCTACCTTTTGGGGTAGGGAATTTATATATTCCCCAAAAGGACACTGTACCAGTTGTCTACCGCTAGGGGTAGGGGATTCATATATACAGGTCACCAGCTGCTACCTTTTGGGGTAAGGAATTTTTATATTCCACAAGTACAAATTCCCAAGTACTGTATTAGTTACCTACCTTCTGGGGTAGGGGATGTTTCATCAATAAAATTTCCTACCTTATGGATAGGAAAACAATAAATCTTTACCCTATTAGGTAGAAGATATCATTTAAATCCTATCCGTCCTATTCGATACTCTTAATTTGATAAATTTTTAGACTGGAGCTCCTATTATGCTGATTCGGAATTTGGACATTTCACAAGGATTATGCAATGGTACACGATTACAAGTGGAGAAGATGACCCCACACAACCTATACTGTCGTATTTTGACTGGCCCAAAAGCAGACGCAAAGACAACTGTTATTTTGCCGCGCATATTGTTCGAGTATGGAAAACAAAGTAATGAACGTGGCGTCCGTTTCCAGCGACTTCAGTTTCCTGTTCGCCCCTGTTTTGCTATGACAGTGAACAAGGTGGCACAATAGATGGATATTTGTTTATTTGTTAAAATTTTTCAGGCACAAAGTCAGACACTGAATCGAATGGGCCTTGTGCTATCATCAAACCAATGCTTTTCGCACGGCCAAGTCTATGTCGCAATGTCGAGAGTTACTGAACTGTCTGGAATACGTGTCTACTCCCCCAATTCTGCAGTGCCAAATCACATCCACAACATTGTATACCATGAATTATTGGACGGTCGCAAAGTTATTCCTGCAAAATCTGCCCCCTTACCTCCTATTTATGATCCATTACCCGATGAATTTGTTTTTGATCCTTGATTGTGTTTTCTTTGTTTTTTACTTTCAGTTATCAAAATGTTATTTTTTAAATTGTTACTTTTGGTTTCTAACTTCGAATATTTTTATTTTTTTGCATCTCTTTTATTAACTATACTTGTACATTGTTGTTTTAATGGATCATTTGTCAGACAACAGCATTACGGTCGTGATGTAATCAGGTATAGTATAGTGTAGAGGTAGGGAATTACCTACCTCATAGGGTAGAGACCAAACATAGATAGCTACCTCATAGGGTAGGGACCAAACATAGATAGCTACCCCATAGGGTAGGGACCAACATAGGTCATATCTTCCTCTAGGCTCAGTGTCAAAACATGCAATGTTTTCCACCGGGGCCGAAGGCCCTGGTTCCCTGTTATAAGAGAAAAATCGGACCTGAACGGACTTTTTTCGGATATCTCGCTTCGGTTACACTTTTTGTTCTAACAAAACTTTATGTTCGGGTGTGCAAATTCGAGAA
>LDKF01000535.1:6877-20897 GCA_001026735.1 Rotylenchulus reniformis
TGGTGAGAAAATATTATTAAAAATCTGATGATTTATATAAGAGAGCCCTTGAAATTCTGTATGAGTTGCAAAAACCGCATCAAAAAATTCACGGTTTAAAGCGAGTTATGATTTTTTGAAAATCGCAAAAAACACCCAATTTTAGCAATTTAACGATTTTATGCCATTTTTTTGTATGTCAACTTTTTAATTTTTTTTTAAATAAAAATTAATAAAAAATAATTATTATTTTGACAATATTTAGTCGTTTTGTCCTTTAAGCATTTAGTAGTACATACTCATAGCCGTCGCTCTCCTATCATTTGCACTTTTTTACTACCGACTCAGCACGTAAAGAATTTACAATAATATTTTAAAAAGCATAAATTTTGATATTAAACCAAAAAATTAAAAAGAAAATTTATAAATGAACAATATATATAATATAAACATTAATTTATTAAAAATCAAACAAAAATTATATATTTTATAATGATAAAATATATATACTTTTGGAAATTATAAAAAATATGTATCCTTCCTAGAAAGTAAATCAAATATTGTTTATTAATTACTTAAAAAATATAAATAAAATTTATCAAAAAATTGTAATTGCTTGAAATTAAATTATAATTTTTCGATAATATGTATTAATAAATAGAAAACTATTATTTTTATATTAATAGCAGGAAAGATTTAATACAAGAAATACGAAAATTGGTGTGAACATCAGTCCGATCAAATCTGAGCATATGAATTTTTATGAAAAATTTTCGGCGCTATCTGAAAGAAGGTCACTTTTGAAAACTCACTAAAAGGGTCCCCCCTGTTAGGCAAAATGAAAAAAAATTTTTTTTGTTTTTTCCAATGCTTTTGCTCAAAAAGTAGTTAAAAAGGTAAAAAAACGCAAAAAAAATCTTTTTTTGGTTATCAAATGAAAAGGGTCCCCCCTGTTAAATTTGAGGGTTTTCAAAAGTGACCTTCTTTCAGATAGCGCCAAATTTTCTAAGTAGAACCCAAACTATTTAAAATTAAAATGTCGAAAGGCACTTTTGGAAGAGGGAAAAATTCGTATTAAAATAATTAATAAAGATCATCTTAGCTAGACGCATTAGAAACAGCTGTCATATTCAACGAAAATATGAAGAAATATGAAATAAAAGTTGTATAAAATGGCAATTTAAGAAGCAATGAATATAATTAATTTTAACGTTAAAAATAGCTTTTAATAAAGCTAAAAATTTTCGATAATCATTTTATTAATAAAGTTTTGCAGAAAAATTATCCTTTTTATTTCTTTCAGGAGTGATAAGTTTGTTCACATCAAAGAACAAATTCTCAATAATTAATGAATAACAAAAAAAGTTATTAATTATTTGTTCTTTTTGCGTTTTATAAAAAAGTAACAAAAAATCAATAAAAACAGAAACAATAAGCCATTTTATGAAAAATAAACTTATTTTATAAAATATGCTTGCAATTCAATGATATATGTTTTATTTTAAAACAAAGAAAAAAAGAATAATTCTTATTTTAAGAGTATAAATTTAAAAATCGAAAAAAAATAAAAATTCTAATAAAATTCATTCAAAATTAATGAAGGGTACATACATTAAAAAATATATGTATAATATTATCATTATTTACTGATTAGATCAATTTATAAATAAATATATTAAATTTACAATTATAGAAAATTAAATATCATGAAAGAAATGCACATCGCTGCATTTTGGTCGTCAATGATATGTGTTTAATGAAAAATATCAATATGCTTATTAAAAACATATAAATGTAAATATATGAAATTTAAATGGGGTTCGAAATTGAAAATTTGTTAATTGGATAAATCAAAATAATTAAACATCAACAAAGAATTAAACATCATCTGGGTAGACACAAAATCTATCTTTTATGTGTATAATATTTTAAAAAATCTTTAATATATTAAATAATATCTAAATAAAACAATATAAATTTTGTATATTAAATAATAAAATGAAATATAAAAATTTAAGAATATTTCATAATTTTTAACCTACTAAAAATAAAAAATTAATAAAAAAATTTTACCAAAAAATATTATTTGAAGCGATTAATATTAATAATAAAAAATAAAATTGATTTGATACCAAAAACCAACATTAATCAAAAAAATTTATTTTCTATAAATAATTTAAAAAAAATAATTTATTTTAAATAATATAATTTGTTTAAAATAACTCTTTTTCCTATAATTAGAGGTAAGTGAAATGGATATATATATTAATACATTATATTTTTTTGCGATTTAAATATTTTATTATGTTTTATATGAATTTTTAAGGATTGTTAATTATAGAATAAAAAATTATAAAATTTTTATTCATTTTTATTTATTGTATTCTAAATAGTGAATTTTCTATATTTAAATAAAAAAAATTAAATATTAAGAAAAACAAGATTGCTCCGCAATCTTTGGAGTTTTTTCTGATTATTCTTTTTAAAGTAATTGGAATCGCTAAGCTACAATCATATTGAATAACGCAAAAATTCCCTTTTCTATTAAACATTAGATTCCAATTTTCCTTCAATTTCATTCCCGTCCAGGCCATAATTTTTTTAGCCGACCCGATCGGGACAATCTTGGGCTCATTCGATAGCGCAAAGTCTGTAAATGTGCTTTGTTTATTATAGCTAAACCAATTCCTAAAGCAAAAAATTGAGTTTTAGTCCATAAAGTAAAAACAACTCATTTTTCAAACCAATTTTTCGAACCTAATTTCGATATTTAGAAATAACTAAAAATCTGTTCGGTTAGATCGATGCAAAAAGCTAAGCTGCATCGATTAAACCTGAATTTACCGCAAAATAGAAGCCGAGAAAATAATTTTTTATGTCGGATCGCCACAGAATCTTCTTATATGCGGGAAATTTTTTGCGTAGGTGGCGATGAATATTTTGGAGGAATCTTCAATATTCCTATTTGTTATTTTCTGAACTAATATTCTAATATAATTTATTTTCTGAGGAAATTTTTGGCGGTTATCAAAATATACCTGCAATGCATAGAAATTATTTTTTTAATTTTAGGCTAAAATAATAATATGAAAAATAAATTAAAATTTATTACACATTTATATAATCTTTAAACCAAGTCTAAGAGTCTTATTGATAAAAAATAAAGCTAATAATTAACTAATTATATATTCATTATCAATATTATAATATCAAAAGAGCAATGGTATTAAATATATTAATTAAGAATCACTAATAATAGTCCGTGATCCTTTAAATACTGATTCAAAATTTGCAGACAGCATTACATAACATATCCTAATATAAAAAATATTAAAAAAATTTTTTATCAAAGATAGAATTAAAATCTATGATTTTTTGTATATAAAAAATTTAGTTAATAATACCTTTATTATTTAAAAATATTATTCATTATATTTTTTTAAATTTTTATGTATAATTCATTAATTAAAATACATAGAATTCAATTAAGTTTAATTTTAGAAATACACACCCCGAAATAAGTATGAGATTTTGAAGGTATATAAAAACAATTTATTAAATATGATCTTCCAGTAATGAAGGGAAAATAAAAAACGCGGATTTTGGTCTGGCCCATTTTTTTAATCTTCGGAAGAATACATATCAAATTTATATTAAATTTACAAAAATATTTAATTTCTCTAATATTAACTTATCAATTACTTGTATATAATATAAGTAAAAATTAGAATGATAGAAAAATAATTTTTATTAATTTGATTTTTAAAAATAATTGAAAATTTAATGATGAATAAAAAATAACGATTAATTGGAAAATCATGTCAAGAAATTAAATAAAAAATAAAAGGATCATTTTAAAAATATAAATAATTGACCAATTTATTACTCATTTAAAATTGGTATCAATTTGATTGATATTTTTGTTTTTTTTTGTCAATTAATTTGTAGAGAATATTAATTAATTTTTGTAGTCAATTAGTTTGTAAAATCTATTTTATTTAGTAATTATCTTTTGAATATAAAAAAATATACCTAAACTAATTATTGAAAACTAATTATTGAAAAATTAATTACTAATGCCCAATTTTATTTTTCCATAAATTATTCTAATAAAGTATAATCTATTCCAATAAAGTATAATCATGTAGAATTAAACAAGTTCAACTTTTATCAAAATATATAAGGTGCTCAAATTTTTAAGAATAGCCCTCTCTTTATAAAATTAGATATACCAAGAACTGTTTTAGCTGATCAGACATTTCTGAAATAAGTAAGAATTCAAAAAATTTATTATATGTAGCAACAAGCAATAATAAAATTAAGATTTTTTCTTGATTGATAATAAATTTTTTCTCGATTTTGATAAAAAAGAATTTGAAATTTTACTTTTAAAATTTTGTAATAAATAAAAAGGTATCTGTAATACTTACGCAATCTAACTAGTATAATTTATTTATCTTTATTATTTTCTAGACCAATTAATCAATTAACAAATACAGTTTCAAAACAAAAAAGCGCATATTTGATCAATATATAAAATATTAATATTTTAGTAATTAAGAATATAAAATCAAAGATTATTAGGACGCAATATTTGGCTCGGGCTGATGAATCTGCAAAAACAAGCAAACTTCAACCGCCACGTTCTGCTAAGAAAAACGTAGACTATCTGAAAGAGAATTTCCGAAAAAAAGAAATATAGACTTTCGAATCATAAATGAAGATAATGAGAAAATGATAAAGTCCGATTAAAAATTAAAATTATTAATCCATAGAAAAAATTAGTATAAATTATACTGATTAATTAACATAAATAAGTTTTTCAATTCAATAATGATTCAGCACTGGGAAATACTAAATCAAATTCTGAATGTAGCAATAACTGAATATATCAATAAAAATAAAATTATTAAAATATAACTGTTAAAAAATTTAGCTATGTATTTTCTATTAATGATAAAAATATTAGGCAATAAATAAATAACTGTAAATTATTCATCAATATAAAAAGTAAATTAATGAAAATTAATTTGATAATCGGAAATTTACCAAAATATATTAGTATTTTGTTTTAAATTATAGTATAGCCGGGTGAGATACTAATATGGCTTACGTAGCACGCATTGTAGAGTACAACTTTCAAAATAATTATAAGAAAGAATAAACAAAATAAACATAACAAACACAAAAGAATAAGATTTAGATATAAAGAATAATAGTAGAAATTTATAAAAATATTCATAATAAATATATCACTAAATTGATTTTTCTAAAATTATTAAATTACATATAATGTCTTATGCCAAAAAGCCAGAAAAGGAATATCTACAAAGTTTATGGTTTTATATTATATTAGAAATTAATTAATAATCTAAAAGTTCTAATTAAAACAATAAATTAATTTAAAAAATTAAATTATTTTTTAAATTTCTAAAGATATTATTAATTTAATATTATTCAAAATATACGCATGAAATATAATAGTAAAAAACATCAAATAAAATTCTAATCAATAAATTAAGGACGCTTACCATCCTGTTAAGGGAATTCAAATTGTGGCAATAAAAAATGTGATAACAATAAATTAATTTCAGGTTGCCGTCATTTTTGGTGTAGCGGCAAGGCTGCAACCATCATTGGAATGTTTATGTATCGGCGGTGCACAAGTCGCAAGCCACTAAAATACTTCAATAGAACAAATATATTTTAAATATCAAATATTGATTTATTGATTAAAAACTATTCATTTGATTTAAAATTAATACAATATAAGAATTATTTTAAAAACAAATTTTTATTTATATTTTTGAAATTATTTATTTTTAATAATCTTGCTTCTTTATATCACTTATTAGAAATCATTTTTTATTCGTTAATTAAAAATTAAAAAAAGGATGAAAAATATTCTTGAAGTAAAAAATAATAATTTATATAAAATTATTTATATTAAAACTAGGCATAATTCGATTAAAAATTAATTTATCTAATAAAAAAGATATATTCGAAAAATGTGCATGTATAAAAATTTTCTTTATAAAATTATTAAAGGTGTTGGTAATCTAGAGAAATCAATAAATCATCCTAGATGGCACAAAATTTTCATTGCCAATCAATTGGTCCGTGTTTCACGTGCGTGACCCCGAGTGGTCGCAGCCTGGTGGAATTGTAGCATTATGGCGAATCCTTCGACCGCACTCGCGTTGCGGCGGACGGATGGATGACAGAAGCCGTAGTGAAGGCGTTTTCGGCGTGGGTGAAATCGCAGGTGCCGATCTGGCCAGGAAATCGCGAAATCAGAGCGAGTGGAATTCAGGTTTCGTCTTGGCCAGGGGATCGCGAGATGGGAATCCGTGTCATCCGTTCTGGTGTCGGTTGTCCGTGGAATGGCTGGGTTGGGTCTAGGCGACCGCCTCGTATCCCGCTCGCCAGTTCGTGCCCATCCGTACCGCGATCACACCGTGCTCAATTCCGCCGAGAGAGTGAGCGTTCGCGGCCGAGTCCCGTCGGCAATGACAAAATTTGTTTGTTCTCTTCCTCAGTCCCCCGGATTTCAAAAATTTTGAGCCGCTGTGATTATTAAGAGATAAAGAAAGCATTTTATTTCAAGGGTTATTTCTTCATTTTTGGTCGTCATCCCAACTGTTTTTGAAATTTTGGTTTTTGGGTTCCAGCGGAGAGTAAGCCTAGTCCAACGGGATCAACAAAAATCCTTTCAGCGGGAGGGATCGGATTTAAAAAGGAGGAAAACATCGAAATTTTGGTTTTTGGGTCTAGTACTTTTGCCTATCGGTCAAGGAGTACTAGATGGATTTCTTCTCGTCGATAGCGGGACTGAGGTTTTATTGGCTGGCAAATAAGGTGCTCGTCGGTCGAGACTTATTTGCATCGTCTTCGCCGTTCTTCGTTTTTTCTCCAGTCTACAGCCTCATTTCGAGTAAGCACCTAGTTGGAGGCTCGAAAAGATGGTGATAACAAGATAACCGCCGATAACACGACAGCGTTTTGTTGAAACACAACAGGAAATGGACCGGACGCGGCTACCCAGGACATGCCGGACCAGAGAAATCCGATCTCTCCCACCGTGCTGAGTCGTTTCGATGAAAACCGCCATAATGGGCGCTTCGGCGAAAACCGCCAAAATAGAATTAGTTTCCCTTAAAACTTTTTATTAGACTTGTTAGACAAAAAGCATAAAAGGCAAAATTGTTCAGAATTTTATGCTGATTCGAATGTATTTTTTATTTTTCGAAATTCGGCTAAAAAGTTTGAAATTTTCCCAAACCGTATTTTTAAAAAATTTCGAACTTTTAGGCCGAATTTCGAAAAACAAAATATACCATACGAATCAGTGTAAAATTCTGCACAACATTGCCTTTTAAACTTTTGTCTAACGTCTTTAAAGGAAAGTAATCATATTTGGCGGTTTTCGCCGAAACGCCCATTATGGCGGTTTTCGCCGAAACGACATAGCACCTCTTTCCCACCCATGGGGACCTAGGGAGGCTGAACTTGGATGATGACTTATCTGATGCCAACCGGAATTCAGATCAGCAAATCCGAGACCAGCTTCAGCGCGTCGACATGGAACAACTTCAGCCGAAATGAAATGCAGCGGATGATGGTGGAAATGGCGGCATTGTTGGAAATTTGTCCGGTCAGCAGCAGCCTAATGGGGGTGCAGAGCAAATTGGTAATATCGGGTTTCTGGAAAATGTGAAAGCAAATGTAAAGGCTTAGAATGCATTGAATGAGGAAATGTTAAGAAATCAGGAGCGTATTTGGACTTTAAATGATAACGATAGTTTAACTGGTTTGGGACTAGGGTTGCCGCCACCAGCACAGCCCCCATTAGAATCGACGCCCCAAAGTGATGATCAACGCGCATTTTTCCGGAATAGAGCAGATTTAAAATCCGCGTAATGATGGGAACTGCACCGTAGCAACAAAGTTTAGTTTTTTTTCGCGAGCTAACACTAATGAAGGTCGTCAACCGGTTGCTCCACCGATCGGAATCCAAAATCTCCAGTATGCTATGGCCGCCACTGCTCTAGGGCAACTGGAATCTAAGTGTTCTGCGTGCTTTTAACCGTGCTTTTAACGCGGCAGTCGCGAATAGCCCGTATAGGTACGAGTCAATTAAAAGTTCCATGATCCAGCAGTTAGAAGAGACCAATACGAAGCAGATGGACGCTTTCGATGAGTTAATGGCGGGGTCCAACGCAGAGCAATTGAAAAAATCGACGATTTGCCAGATCGAGTAGCCGCCCTTATACATCGCGCATATCCGGGTCTCATTCATCATCTATATGATGAGTATTCAAATATTTGATTCGCTCGCTCGGGAATCCGGAACTAGCCTTAAATTTGGGTCTAAATCGCAGGCCGGGCTGTACTTTTGATGAGTTTGTGGCTCTTGCAGCCAAAGCCGAGGTCACCCAGAGGGCAAGCAGGACTGCAATTGCTTTTGGCCGAATAACTCGGAATCCCCCAACTGTTTTGCCCCATCAAACCATCCTACTCAGCAGCAGCGTCGTTTTTTAAATTCCAGGATTTTTCAATCTGTTCTGTTCCTGTTCTGTTCTTGAAAATCGGAACATAAAAACTGTTCTGTTCCTGTTCCAAAATTTTTTCGTCTGTTCTGTTCCTGTTCTGTTCTCAAAATTTGGAATATAACAGGAACAGAACAGGAACAGATTAAGCAGGAACAGTCAAATCTTTTCCAAATCTGTTCCAATTAAAATTTTGCTTTGAAATTTATTGAAATATTTCAGAAATTTTTTTACTGATCAATACGATAGGAGATCAATAATATCAATCAATACGATTAATAATCAATATAGGTAGAGAAGTTTTATATACCTATTTCGTAAAAACAAAAGAAATTTCGATATAAAGAGAGATCATTCATCGGATTTCGCGAAAAGTGAATAGATAATATGGTTCATATAAACCATTAATTGCATATTCAATAATTCGAGCCCGGTGTGACCATGGCTCTTGTCAGTCGTCACACCCGCCTTTGGCCAAACCCTTTCGATGGCCGCCGATGTACATGGGACTGCAAGCACTTTATATGCGAGATCTTGTCTTCCACCCTGATTGTAAATACAAAATATTATTTTTTTAAATACACAACCTTTTTTGTTGGCAACTCTGTCGACACCTTGCTCTATCTCAATATAGCATTGACAGACATCGATCCAATATCCCCCCAACGGATGGTGCGCGAAAAACAGCTTTTTCCATTTTTCTTAATTCGGCCTTTGCATCTGGCGACCTATTAAAACGCCCGATTAAATTTTTGAGAATTTTAAAGCCTAAATTATTATTTTTTATGTCTAATTATTTTAAGAAGTCGTTACATTCACTCGAGACATCTTCGACTAATGCTTTCGAAAGCGTATTTTCAAAGAAATGTTCCGCAAATGGCAGGCGCAATGAAAAAGTAAATTCGGTTAAACCTTGGTCCATTTCGAAGTCCTCTATATCAAACTCATCGAATTCCTCCAATTCTGGTTCCAATCCAAATAATTTGTCACCCTCTGGTTCTTCAGTGGATGGCCAAAAAATTGGATTAACAACTTAATAATAAAATACTTTTAAGATTTAATTTTAAGATACCAATATTCTTCTGCTCATAAGCTTTGCACATATTACTGGCATTATCCGTTGTTATTTTGAAAATATTTTCCAGAGTTAAACCATAATCATCCAAAATCAACTCCGTTTCTCTTTTTATGTTCGCGCCACTAAAGCATAAAATATATAAATAATATAAAATTTCGTTAAACTTTTATCATAAATTTCTTGAGAGCCGAGAAATGCCGATTTCAACTTTTCTTGCACAAAATAGCCTGTCAAATCGAAATATGTGTGATTGGCACCCTTATCCGACCATTAATCAATGGTAAGTAAAAAGAACTTAGGTTCGATATTTTCGAAAAGTTTCCCAATTTATTCTTAGTAACATTAAATTTCCTATGTAGCAAAGATTTTAATCTATAAAAATTTTCGGCATCTAAATAATCGTTTTATAGTCAATAATCATTTATCAAATAAACCATACATCAAATCTATAATCCAATGATTTTATGAACTTAAACATAACCTCATTTGTAAATAAATTGATTGACATGTGCGGTATGATAAACAAAGTGCCAACTTTTCATCTATTTCACCTTTTCTGAAAATCCTGAAAAATTTTGGTTATTATTTGATTGTTTAACCTTGCGAAATTTTCAGCATAAAAATGTTTTCCCAATTTGCATTGCTGAGCGGATATCACATTGCCCTTTATAATAAAATTAAAAAATAATAATATAAAAACCTGAAGTACTCGTTGAAGTCTTTTTAGAGTGGACTTTTGCCGGTTTTCTCACGTTATATTCCTCATTTTTCTGAATACTCTTTGTTGGTCGTCGATTTTTGAAATTTCAACACTGTTGTACAGCTTTGGCACTTCATGCCTCCACTTGTTTCTTCGTAAAATTCCCAAATTGGATGATCAATCTTCCTCTTTTTTGTAGGAGCTAAAAATGTTAAAAACTTTCGGTTTACTAAAAATTAGCGATAACTTTCTGAACTAGTCGCCGTTACATCAAAATTTTCTTCCTCACTTTCTTCATCTGAAGAAGATATGTTAGAAAAAAATATCGGAAAATTATCTGACATATCAACAATTTTTCCTGAAATATTAAATAAATTGTAAATGATTAAAAAATATTTTTAAAATTATATAATTTTTATACCTTAAAATCAAACAAATAAAAGATAGATAAAAAATTTAAAAAATTATCTTGAAAAATTTGAATGATTGACATAATGATTTTAGGAAGGTTTGCTATTGGAACAGATTAGGAACAGATTGGCCTGTTCCGGCTTAATCTGTTCTATTCCTGTCCTGTTCTGTTCCTGTTCCTGTTCCACAGATTTACAGATTTAGATTTTAAAATATTAATTTAATTTATAAATTGTGAATTAATTTAATATTCTTTGAAAATGGACAGCATCGTGAATAAAATATCTTATGGTAATATAACAAAGCCTCTGCTTCCATTGGTCCATTATATATTATGGTATAATTATTATGGTATAAGCAATAAGATATTGATTTTTCCAAAAAATATTAAGGCTTAAAGCACGCTAAATAATCATTAGATTTTGATTTGAACTAGAAATATAATTGCGCAAAGTTCAAAAATCTGAATGTCAATCAATTTTCAGATTGCTTCAGACGGCCTACCTGGGGGATATACCAAGCTTGACAAACTTTCTTTTTTTTAGCTTGACAAACTTGTTTTGCACCAAGGCAGGCATTAACATTGCCATGATGAGAAAACGCTGAACGAGATGGGCCATGAAAGGCCCATGACTTACTCTCAAGGAGAGGCCTTCAGGAAATGGGATCTGCATTTATCCGATCCAATTTTGAAGATGGTACTCTACCAAACATTGTACAGAGCAATCGGCCATATTGTACCGGTAATATTATTTTTTCTAATGAAATTTTGCATTTTTAAAGAAAATTATTTTCAAATTAATCATGAACGAAATTAAACATGATGGAAATTATTTAAAAAACGGCAAACATTATTTTTATTAAGCAAAATTATCAAAAAATCTGACATAGCCATTGGACAGTTAGACTTTTAAACTTTGTTCATAAATTCCTTAAAATCAAAAAATCTATTTATATAAGGTTTTATATTGATTTTTACATTTTTAAATAGTTTTGATGCACCAACTACAAGTATCATATTTAATTTTTCATATGTATAATTTTTATAGGCATTCAGTTGCTATAAAGTTTGGTGAAATGTTAAAGTTAAAATTATAGATTTTTATTTATATAAAGTAGAAAAATGTAATGCTTAATTAAATAAATATAATAAAATAAATAATTAAGTTAACATAACTAAATTAAATTCTATAATAAAATGATTTAAAAATGAATAACATTAAATATAATAAACAATTTCATTATTTAATATAAATATAAAATCAAAATTTTCAAATAAATTAATTTAATTAAATTAATTTAAAATTGTAATATAAATCTATTATTTTGTTTACTATTTTTATTATTTATCGTTGCTACAGTTGTTACACAGAGACACAGCTGGAATACACATAAAAAATATAATTAATAAACAAAACAATATATTATTCTAAAAAATTAAAAATTTTTTTAATTTAACGCTTTTTTAGTTGAAATAATTACTTTTATTTTTATTCATAAATAAAAATGAAATAATAACCAATTATAATACTTTTAATTATGACTAAAACTAAGATTAATATCTGATCAATCATTAGAATTTAAAGAGTTCACACTATATTATACTGTTCTTTCATCTAGACTAGCAATTAAAAAATTAATGTATACATTTATCTCCCGGCTGATAAATAGTTTGGTGAAATGTTAAAGTTAAAATTTATTGAATTATTAAATATAAAAGAACCTGCATTAAAGGTATAAAATGTAAAATAATTAATGCTGAGTTATTTATACTATCATGTAATTAATAACTTCATCTAATTTCTATTAAAATCAATAATATGTAAAAAGAATTTTTTTATTCGAATTAATTAATATAATATTAATAATATTATTATTATTATTATCTATTAATAACTTCTATAATTTGGAAAATAGAAAATTCTATTATGGAAATTTATTAAATATTTAATTTATAAAATAAAACACATAAAATTTTGCATCTTCACCATTTTTTCCATTTTCTCTTTCTCCGGATTGGTGATTTGAACAGTTTTAGAACCCAAGTTGGAAAATGTGGAAGTTTCTTTGAATGTATTATTATAAAATGCAATGATTAAAAATTTAACAATATAATTATCTACAAAATATTTATCAGAAAAATAAATTAAATCTTTTAAAAAACTATATTTTTCGATTCAAATCTAAATTTTTTATTAAAAGTTTTGTTCTAGACCAGATGGAATAGTTTTCCACCGAAATCAAGACTATAAGGGAGGGTAAAAATATATATTATAAATGAAAAATAAATTAATAGGTATAATCAAAAAAATAAATTTATAGAGCATAAGCAAAAAAATAAATAATAAAAGATTAATTTAGAATCGCAAGCCATTTATTATTCATCATAAATATTATGCTTTAAAATCAAAAATTTTACCTCTTTATTTTTGGAAACTCCTTTTGGCAACAGAGAGGCTAAAATTGCATTATATTATATAAGAAATATGATTATCATATATATATATAATATTATTTATTTCAAAATAAATTATAATTTAAAAAAGTAAGACTTAATACATAAATACAATTTCTTCTGTAAAAATATAATTATTTTATATCCGATTAAACCTAAAAATATAAATAAGGCCAATGCTTTTAAAAGTAATTATTAATTTTATAAAAAATATAAAACAAGCACTAAGATTGGCATTTTTGCCAAAAAATTTAAGTTAAATTGGTGAAATTTCCTTAAGAACTTGTTTTTTTAACTTATAAAAAGCGTCATCTATCTTGGCTTTGACATTCATTTCCTAATGGTGGGTCAATAAAGTTGGATGAGAGATTAAAAAATTGAATATCGTATTTCCTGTATTAAGTCCGCCCTACAATTAGTCCCCCCCTGCAATAGACGCCCCCTCTGGAGGGGGATGAAAAATAAATACCCCCTGCATTAGGTACCCCGGGGGTGCTATCCAAAATTTGAATTTTTATATCTGTTAGATACAAATTTTTTCAATATTCAATGGATTTCCTCGGCAATATCAATGTCACGCGCTTCAATGCGAGCATTTTTTATCTTGGTAAAATTTTTGGAATGTATTCCTTTTCAGATCTTCGTTTTTAGGGGTGTATTTTGGTCCAGGAACTCATTTTTAGGGGGGTGTATTTTAGTCCAGGATCTCTAATGTTTATTTAATTAATTGTAGATAGCACCAACTAACTTATTCTTCTTCCAATTTCTTCTTCTTCTGAGGCGGGTTGCTGCCATCTAATGAAATACCGAATTTATTATCGAATTATATTAATTTTTCTAATCAGATA
>LDKF01000535.1:20997-33227 GCA_001026735.1 Rotylenchulus reniformis
GGATCTCTAATGTTTATTTAATTAATTGTAGATAGCACCAACTAACTTATTCTTCTTCCAATTTAATAAATTTTGTAATATATTTATATTCATTATTGGTTGTATAAAATTACTATTCAATTAAAAAAAATGACCATTTTTCGGATCAGCAGCAAGCAAGCAGCATCTGGTTAATGGATTGCTTCCCATTAAAACCACCGATAAAGAGAAAAATAATAAATAAATGATAAGAAAAATTATTAATAAAAAATATATGAATAATTGAAAGATAATATAATTTACAATGATATTTTTATGTGTAAAAATGATATTTTATATATTTGATTTAATTATTTATTTATAAAAATTAAGCAAAAGATGACTAATTATCCAAGTTATTGGTAAACACAACGACTCTTATACATTATAAATAAATAAAATTCATTCTATTAAGAATATTGTAATTAAAAAAATATATAAAATCTTTTATATATATAAAATAAAAATATATATAAAATAAAAAAAAATTTTTATATTATTTATAATTTATATTTTTTGTCGGATTATTTATAATATATTAATCAATTAATAAAAAACATAGAATTTTTACTATTAATTTTTCTAAAATGATTTGATGTAACACCTACAGCAGAAAATAAAATGCGCGTCAGAAAAGTCCGGCAATCCCTTTTGAAAAAATGGTATTAAAACGATTGTTTTGTTTGCAAAGAATAAATCTCCGCGCGATCACAAATTGAGAGAAGTGAACATTGGAAAAAGCTTTTTATACGGACTAGGTGGAGGGACACGCCCACTCTACAGAGGGACACGCCTACTCGAAGACGGAGTGGTCTTTCGATCCAATGAAATGAAATGAAGGAACAGAAACAAAGAGAAGAGAGAACAAAAGCGCCAAACGCATTCGACATATCGTTTCGATACCAAATTCGAAAATAAAGGAGTCCCAGATTGCCGGACTTTTCTGACGCGCATTTTACCTACAGCAGACATTTACTTTAATTAAATAAAAATATATTTTAAATTGAATACTTGGTTAAATTACTATAAAATTCTACTTATATAAATATTATATTCTGTTTTATAATATCGTGGAAGAAAATTTTTTCTTTCTAAATACATTATAATTAATAAATTATTTTTAAAAGTTTTTTTATATTTATTATGAATTATAAAAAATTTTAACTTAATTTAAATTATAGTAAGCAAAATTAAAATGAAGAAATTATCATATTAGGAATTAACATTAAAAAAATTAATTAAGAAACCAAAGCGAAAATAAATTAAATTATGTTGAAATTTTATTAAATTTTGAAAATTTTTTTATTAAATTTAATATAAATATTAAAGTTAAATAGTTGCGGGAAAAATTTGGAACCGGTACTGATGAATTCTACTTGATTTATTTAAAGAAATTAATCAAAGAATTATATTATAAATAATATTATATGTATTACAAAGTAATAATAAACTGCATAGTTTAATTCGATTGCAATAAAATTGCACTGCGACTAATTGCTGTTCAACTGATGTATTCGCACCACCAAAAGCAAAGAAAAGAAAGATAATGTTAATGACTATATTAAAAAAGATTAATTAATTTTAAAAAATAAAAAATTATAACGAATTAAAAAATTGATTGTTAGATATTAAAGATTATAATCTTAAATAATGTTAATCGGTTATATTCAATTAAATTTCATTAATAATATAAAAATTTCTTAAAATCATAGTTTAAAATTAAAAATTCAAAAAATTCATAGATTATAGAAATGAACAAATAAAAAATATTTTTACGTTTTTGAGAATAATGAAAAATATCTCTTTGCAAAATCAAATGGTTTAAAAAAGGCAATCCAAATGTAATTAAATAAAAGAAACTGAAACGCAAAATGATAAAATAATATATTAATAATTCAACAGAAATTAACTAAATCAATAATGTAAAATTAAAATTTCAATAAACTAGTTCAGTTTCAAATTATTTTGGAAAATCGACGACTAAACTTCCAAAATTTTAGAACTAGACTTTTTTCTTTTTAATTTTTCTTCTTAAAATCTATTTTATAAAAGAAAAATTCAAAAATATTGAATTAATTATATTCTAAAATAATATTAATTTATAAATAATAATGAATAAAAATATGTATAATATATGAATAAAAATATGTATTAAGAATAAAATAGCATTATTTTGATTCTAGTAAGAGTTGAAGAATGAATTAATGAACCAATGATTAAATTAAATAAATCATTTATATAATTTTTTAGAAATAAATATTTTTTTTCAAATTTATCAATTCTCAAAAATAAGCTATTCTATCATAAAAATAATTTTAAATTAAAATGTTTATAATAATATGTATTTTTAAAATTAATCCTTATTAAATAAATTTTTGATCCGTTTATTAAAAGCTCTAACTATCTTATAAAAGAATCACTACAATAAATTTTTATAATTTTAAAATAAATTATTTTATTGGGGCTACCTATAAAATATTCTGTCATTATAACAAGCCTAGATTGATTCATCGGTGAAATATTGACCGGAAACTTATTATTGGTCACTATTATAAAGATCAAGTAAATAATTAAAAAGCTAAAATGGTGTTAATATTATTATTATGGAGATGGCCAAAATCATTGCTATATCGGCATGCCCAAAAATCGGATTGGTCAATGCGAGTCTATATGACAATGAATATTTTTCATATCGTATCATGTTCAATAACATATTTTTCATATTTAAAATAGTTTAAAATGCAATTCTTTGTAGATGCCTTATATTATAACATACGAAGTTGTCCATTTGATTGATTGAGACTAGCGCACTCGAGTGGAGCTATAGTCCATGGCGAACATTACATTCTCCATTGGTAGTTTTCGATGAAGAAATTAATTATATATTTATTAAAGTAATTTAATTAAATGTTAAAATTAATTCAAATTTTTTAATAACATAATATCATTTATTTTTATGTAGAGTAAGAAATAATTTTGGAATTTTTGATATTAAGATGTAACATTTAATTAAAAAAATAATAATTAATTTATTTAATTAAAAAATAACCAATTTAATTAAAATTTATATCATGACAAACCCTATTTAATTAATTTCTACAAAATAGTCGTTTTTGTTTTTTAAGCTTAAGTATTTTCTAATTAATTGTTCTGTTATCTTATTTTTAGTACCTGTTATTAAATAATTTTTCTAAATTTAAATATTAATTTCTTTGTTTTGGTTCCAAATAAATTAAAAATCCGAATTAAATTAATTTTTTATGGTTATTTATAATTATACAAATTCAAACATGACTTTTAAGTTTAAATTCCAAATGAATTCTTTCCAATTATAAGTAAATTATACCAAATGAATTCTTTCCAATTATAAGTTTCATTCATAAGAGGTTATTTTTAATTATTCTATCATTGTCACTGCCACAACACCATAGAGCCAGATCTAATCGGACGATGGATGAGAGAAGAATGAGCATCTCGAATTTGGTTGTGGTTCCATTTTAGGGTGGTGCCTATCCCATAGAAAGCAGAAAAACAATAAAATTATTAAGAGCACCCCCCCCATAAAAGTTTCATTTCTAAAATCATTCTATCTATTTTTAAATCATTTTAGGGATTATTTTAATAAATTAAAACACCCTATTAGAATTTTCCGAAAAAATTTGGACCGGAACTTCATTAGTTGGAACTAAAGGCGTAAGGATCCGATCATTTTATAGGAGGGATTCATTGATCATAGGAGGCAGAGGCATTTTCGGAATAGATTATAAAATGCACAAATTTAAACATCATTAATTTTGGCATATATATTTAAAAAAATGTCATTGATGATTTATTTAATTTTTCAAAAAGTTCAAGTTAAAGGTTATCGCGATTCAAAATTTTGTTTTGCTTTTTTCGTTTTTAACTTTTAGCTTTAAAAGTAATGTATCAAAATGTAAAAAAGATCTTAAGCTAGACAAAATCGAATAATATTTTGAAACGTGTCCGGTCATTTTTGCGCGCCATTCGTTATAACTCGGTTTAAGCCTAACCTAAAGAAATGGGTTTGGTGTTAAAAAAGCAAAAAATTAGCTACAAATGAGCCTAAGCTCAATTCAGAATTATGGCCAAAATACTATGAATTTTGCCAAACCCATTTATATAACTTTTTCATATAGAACCAATTCGAATAACCTTATACTCATTTTGTAGCTAATTTTTTGCTCTTTTTTTGAGCCAAAACCATTTCTCTACATAGGTTACGATTAATTATAACGAATGGCGTGCAAAATCTGGTGCGCAAATGACAGGGCACCTTTTGAAAATGAATTTAATCTGGAATTTTATTGAGAAAAATAATTCTTAGGGTTACAAAATTTTTATTTTATGTAATCACTGCCAAATAAGTAGTTTTAGCAAAATATAAGCCAAAATTCTGTAAAAAAATCAAGGTCATGTAAAAGAATTTGTCTTGGGTTATATGTAATCTTAACTTTTGAAATTTTAGGCCCTACTCGAACTTTGAACTTTTTTCTTTTAACTTTTTACTAGCTAAAAGTGATTTTTAAGAATTTGGCGAATTAAAAGAAAGAACTGAGACGCAATAACCATTAACTTTGAAAAAATAACTTTCAACTTTAAGCTGGAATTTTAAAGGCTCGCTTTTAACATTTTCAAGGTTTCAAAGTTAAAAATGAGAACTGAAACAGGCAAACAGGGTCCAAGTTACACATCTCTTTGCAAGTGAAACGTGTCGCGACGTTTGCGCCCCTGACATTTGCGTCCCAACTGAATCAGTGTTGGACTGACCGGGGTTTTTGGCCCGATGACCTGACCTGACCGAAAATTCCGGTCATTCAAAAATGACTGACCTGACCAATGACCGACTCTCCGGTCAGGTCAGGTCAGGTCATCCGGTCAGCTGACCAAAAATGACCGAGATTTTTTTTCAATCGCTGTTAATTTTTTTAAAACTATATGCAAAATTTTAAGAAAAAATAATAACCAAAGAAATAAATTGAAAATTTTAATGAAAAAAATCATCAATAAGAATGATTGAATCAAAAAGGGAATTATTAAAATAAAGAAAAAGTTGATCATTGAGCAAATTATGTTTGGTGTTGCTCCTGTGCCTAGAGGTTGCAAAAGCCGCTTGTGAAAAAACCCTTTCTATCGGTGCAGAAGTACAAGGCACTGCGAATATTTCAAAGGCAACTTTCTTGAGAGAGTCAAAGTCCTTAATAGAAATAAAAGTTAAAATTACAAATGATAATATTTATAAAAATTTTACATGGCTTGTTTTTCCAAAACGCAAGTGTGTCAATTTTTTGAGATGGATCAATGGGTGATGCATGAAGTACGAGGTCAATACAGCGCTCGACCATCGTTTTTGTTGTCGCCATAGGCCCGCTTGAACGCCTTTGCCTTTCATTGACCATTCGTAACTTCACTGCTGCTTCTTGTAATGAAGTCAACTTTTTATTTGATGCAATGTCACACAATTCAGATGATGGTTCATAATTATCTTGCGATGAAGATGATATCTGAATAGACAAAACTTATGCTTAATATAAAATATTGTAAAATAATACAAGTGTCACGAGAAAGTTTAGGCCTTGAAAACGATCCTGCTCGGAAAGAAACGAAACATAATTTGGGTCTAAAATCGATGCTATAATAAAACACGGATCGAATTTTTCGTATGTTGGTTATAATCATTCTTTCATAACTATAGAAAAAAAATAAAAAGCTGATTGATTTCCATTGATTTTATTTTTGCACTTTTTGACCATTTGCACTTTTTGGGATAACGCGACAATTTGCACTTTTTGGACCACTTGCACTTTTTGGGATAACGCGATAATTTGCACTTTTTGGACCACTTGCACTTTTTGGGATAACGCGACAACTTGCACTTTTGGGATAACGCGCAAGCACCGTCATGACCGGAATGACCTGACCAGAGACCCCGGTCAGGTCAGGTCAGTCACCGGTCAGGTCAGGTCAGGTCATTTTGGTCAGTGACCAGAGCCGGTCAGGAAAACACTGGAATGATATGAAGGACAACGCTTAGGGGGGCACAATAGTCCCACCTCAGGTCGCAACTCTCAGGTTGCTTGGCTTGCCGATCGATGGAAATTTTTTGGGTCTTCTCTACCTCTCATCCTCTTCATCTATTGTATGTACAGAGGTTCCCAACTCGCTGATGCCCGAAAAGGACACCAAGCGCAAAATTAAAGATTTTGGGGTAGGAAAAAGGATAGACAGACACCCTTTAAAATACCACAGGGTGTCAGATGTACCTACTTAGGTATTTCTAACTTGTAAGATTTGTATTTAATTTAGCCTATTTTCCCAAATTTTTTCCGGCGGTGTGAAAAAATGCCAAATGGTTGTTGCGCGCCATTCATTATAACTCAGTTTAATCGTAACCTAGAGAAACGGCTTTGGTGTCAAAAAAATAGAGCAAAAAATTGGCTACAAAATGAGTATAAGGTTATTCGAATTGATCTTTACGAAAAAAGTTATGGACAAAATACATGGTTTTGGCCAAAATCACAGTATTTTGCCATAATTTTTTAATAATCGAACACCCTGAGCTTACCGTATATACTCTTTTAATCCCCCCGGGAAGATAAATTTTCGACCCATTTTTGAAGGGGGGATTATTAGAGAGAGGGGGAATATTAGAGGCGGGGAGATTAATTTTCGATTGAAAATTTATGGCATTCTGTCATACCCTCATTTTGTTTTCAAAAATTCACAAGCCTTGGATTTCAAAAAATTTTCATAAGTTCCGTTTTTTCTCTGATATCTAAAATTTTCATAGGCTTGGATTTCAAAAAAAATTTCATGGGCTACGGTTTTTCAAAAAAAATTAGGCTCGAATTTCTAAAAACTGCTTGACTTGGATTTTTTAAATTTTAATAGCCCTTAGAATTTTCAAAAAAAAATCATACGGATGTCTTGTCCGTTTGAAGATATCTTGTTCTTTGGGATATTTCGTTTTTATAGTTGGGGATGTTTTATGTGGGGATGTTTTATGTGGACCCGCATGCGGGGATGTATAATTTTAAAAAATTGTTTATATATTTTTTTCAAAAATTAATTTTGAAGAATTGGATTTCTATTTTTGGTTTAAAAAAGCGAATTCTAACATAGAATCTGCCATCGTGTTAAGCACTCTTGAAAATCCCCGAGTGAAATGCGGAATCTAAAAAAACGAACATTAAATTGAAATAGTTTCAAGATCAGAAAACCCCAAAAATGATGTATTCAAAAATTATTTGGCGGTGTCCGATTTGAACTCTAATAAGAAATGACAGAGCGAGAACAGAATCGCCATCCTTCTCTATGATTGGTCCGCCGGGAATAGCCTAATTTTTTTTGAAAATCATTCTTGTATTTTTCTCTATTTCTGAAAATTCTTTATATCAAAAATGGAATTTTTAATAATTTGTTTGAAAAATTCTATTAACCCCCCGGGGGGAATAATAGAGAGGAGGAGATTTTTTTGTCCTTTCTCCAGAGGGGGATTATAAGAGGTGGGGGGAATATTGGAGGCTGGGGGATTAAAAGAGTATATACGGTATACTCATTTGGTAGCAAATTTTTTGCTTTATTTTTTTAAACCAAACCAATTTCTCTGGCTTACAATTTAGTCTTAAACCGAGTTATAGCGAATGGCGCGCAAATGACTGGAAACGTTTCGAAATACTATTCGATTTTGTCACATACAATCTGGCGTAAGATCTTTTATTGCATCTTGATACATTATTTTTAATTTTACGCATTATTGTGTTCAATTAATTAAAAGTTAAAAACGAATAATAAAAGCAAAAAAAATTGAATCGTGATAACCTTTAAGTTTTAACATGAACCTTTTGAATTTGTTTGAAAAATTCTATTAACCCCCCGGGGAAGTTAAAAAGTGGAATTGACACAGGCCCAGCAGAACGAGAAACCCACATTGATGGATAGAAAGCAGCAGATTCTTGGTCCCCGCCGCTTCTGCGACGATGTGCTGCTGGATGTCCTGCACTTCCTGCGGCGCAATGAACATGCACACGTCCGACTGGCGTGCCGACGTCTGCAATGGCTCAGCGACAAAGCATGCGCACGCATGCCACCGCGCATGGTGCCACTGTTGGAGGTGGGTGCGAGCAAAAAGTTTAAAAAAAGCATTTGTACAGAAATCCCATTATAATAAGCCAGGGCTCTCAAAGTATTTCTAAAATTTGTATATATTTTTTACTTATATAAGGGATTTTGAAAAAAATCAGAAATACAAATTTTCTTAAGAAAGAAGGTATGAATTATCAAAATCTTCTATACGAAATATCCTAAACATGAATGAATTTATTTACCTAAAAACATTTTTGAGAGCTTTTTCAGGATGTTTATGTATTATGATTATTATTATTATTATGGAAAATTTACTGCCATGTGCGCGGGATTTACGCACTTCCGCCGCAGGTCGCCGACATTGCGGAGGCGGCTGCTCCGCAGATCATCGCCAATTCCATGCGCATACATCCGTCTTCCGGAGAATCCTGTTGGGTCGACCTTTCAGTGGTGGAACCGCCCGGTGACATTGTCCACCTCTCCCAGTTGGATATCTACGACTTTGTCGGCCCCGAACTGCTATAATTTCTGCGGGTTTCGGCCCGATTGATGGAGGGCGGATATCGCTTGGTGTTCATGGCTGGATTTTTTATTTTATCAGCTACAATGGTTAAAATACATTATAAGGAGTACATTCTAGTTAGCGACCCCAAAATTAAGTTAGCCCTTCCCTTCCTAAAAAACCCGACACCTGGCTACGGCCTAGTGGATTCATACGGGGATAGAGAGAGTTCGTAGTATTTGAGGGGGGAAGGGTACTATTATATATAAATTTCTTATTTGTTCTTTTTGATCAAAATAAAAAAGTTATTATTAAAAAAATGCCTTAGCCAAGTTCCAATGGGCAGAAATATTAGAGGTGCGAGGTTCCGTAAGTTGGTGATGGTGGGGATTCGGGGGTCGTATCCCTTTGTCAAGATATGATTTTGCCTTTTTAATAAATGTTCATTTATATTAGAATTACAAATTTATAAAATTATTTTAGATAGAATTATAAAAATAATTTATAATTTTCAACAAAGATTTAAAAAAGTTTATAAATAAATTTTTAACAACAATTATTTAAACAATAGGGAAGATAAATATAATTTTTTATAAATTTTTATGAGCCAATTCAATTAAAGAGAGGAAATATTAATTTATCTAATAATAAAAATTTTTTAAAGTGCAAATATTACATACAAACAAATATTTATTTTTTTATTTTTAAAATAAATTCGTAAATAAAAAATAAAAAGGCTTAAAAACTATTATTATTGTTATATTATAATCCCATCCCGAATCATGTAAAAAAATTATTCTAACATTCTTTAATTACATAAAATTATGTAAATTTAGTATTATTATTTTAATTTTATTTTTAGATATAGTTTTTATTTATAAATTTTCATCAAAAATAGATAGTAACAATAAATATAATAAAATAATATCCAACCTTTTAGTAATTTTGAAAAATTATAATTCGAAACATTAATGCGATCGTAAAAATTATTTAAAATATATTTTAAATTTATTTAAAATTAATATGTCTTTTAATAAAAATTTATAACATTTATAAAAAAATCTATTAAAATTTAATAAAAAAATACTAATTTAAAATAAAAAATAAAAAATTATTTTTTATAAATTTCTTATTATTATAATTTCAAATTTTTTATTTTAAAAAGGAAAATGAAAAAATTGTTTAATTTTTTAAAATACATATAATTAATAAAAAACTTATTTATTAAATAGCACACAGATAAATTATATATACTACATTTGCTAATTAATTGTTAATACAAATAAAGATCTTATTTAAATATTCTATAATAATGATAATATATTTTAAAAAAATATTTCACTATTTTTAAATTATTTTTGGCAATTGTGCAGAATTGCGGTCCCGCAGAAAAAAATCAATAAACTAAACTACAAATTCACACCCAGGGGTTTTTTGTGGTGCTGATCACGAATCTGAGCTCAGATTTTGTGCATGATGAATCAAATCTTGATTTTTCATCAAGTCTTGATTTTCCGTCAATTTTTTTACAATTTTCACATTATTTTAGCTTCTTAGGTATTGATTTTTTTAGCATAATAATATGAGATCAATTTGTTTGAACTTATCCCCCAAATTAACGCTTCTGAAAATGCATGTTAGAGGAGGGACAATTATTTACAGTGATTCCGCACCAATGTATGTGAACAATCGCACGCAGCGAAGTCACATTGAAGACACTACCGGTGGAGGGATTCTGGAAGAATGTCAAACAAAAGAACAAGATGATGAGTTTATTTATGCATATTTATTAATTTATTATTTTATTACATAAATAATATTTTTACCGGGTCAATGGTAAATTTTTATTATACATAATATTTTACATTCCATTCAATTTTTTATGTGAAAAATGTAAAAAAGAAAATTGACGGAAAATCAAGACTTGATGAAAAATCATAGATCTGATTCATCATGCACCAAATCTGAGCTCAGAGTCGTGATAAGCATCCCAAAAAACTCCTGGATGTGAATTTTCAGCTCAGTTTATTGATTTTTTCCGCGGGACCGCAATTCTTAACCATTGCCAAAAATAATTTAAATTATGTTTATCTGAGGATAAAATTTGGATAGGATTGGAGAAAGAAAAATTTTTACCAAAAATAAAAAACATAATTTGTTAAGAAAAGTATTATTATTTATCAAGGCAGTTCTAAAAGTAATAAATGAATAAAAGAATCGCTCAAGCATGCCAAAATATTTTATAAATACGCCAAAACTTTTTAATTAAAAAAATGATANAGTTCCTGAATAAAAAATGAATAAAAATCATAGGGAATAATTTTAATTAATTTTAAAGAAATTTTACACTACATCAATAATTAGAAAAAACAAATTAAAATCATAATAATTATATGGTTGAATTTCTTATTGATTAAAATTTATTCAAATACATTAATAAGTATTTTTATTTCATAAAGGTATTATTAATGAGATATTGTATCTTTGGATATCTGCTTGATTTATCAAAGATTTGATAATAAATTTTGTTTAAAAATTATTTATCAATGATGTAGAGAATTTCCTAGGAAATACTTTTATTGTTTAAAATATATCTTTTTATAATTCGAAATAACGATTAAAAGAAGATAATAACTAATTAATTGATAACTTTTTAATAAAATTTAAATAACAAAGGATTTTCCGAGAGTGATAAAATAAAATTACAAATAAGTGATAAAATAAAATTACAAATAATTAATAAAAAATATTAAAAAATCAACTTTAAACTTAAATATATTTGGAATTACCTAGATATTTAGATATTATGTTAAAAAATTATTTTGTCTTAATAGTTATAATTGATTACAATAATTTAATAATAATATTTGGAATTGAAGCACGGCAAATTTAAAATAGTTTTAGCATTTTTTTGCAACTACATATAATGCTATAATTAAATAAATAATAAAATTAAAGTATAAAATAAGATTGACAATAAAAAGAAGATAATTATTTTGCTTATTAGATCACTTTACGTTAACTGGAATTTAGTAGACGGGAACATATATCCAAAGCGACAACTTATAGGCCATATCTCTCTCTCCTTGCACCCTCTTTCCCATGATCAGTACTCTCTAAAATCCCCTTCCCTGTGAGATTTTTTTATTTATTTAAATCGATATAAATAAAAAAATTTATCATATTAAATTTCATTAATCTTGGATTCTATATAAATACATATTTCTAAAATTCTTTTAAATTCTTTTTAGAGTTTTTTTAATTTTTATTAATAATTTTGTTATTTAGTGAAAAAAACCAATTTTTATATAAATCTTAATTTTTTATTTTTTTATTACTAATTAATTATGTTCATTTAAAAAAAGATTTAATAATTTTTGTTCTCGAGTAAAAAATTCCAATCACTAGTGTAGCCAGTTCAATTTCTTCCATCATGCTAGAGCTTATTAAATATTAATATTTTTATTTATTGTTTTTATAGATTAAATTTGAGATAATAATAACCTAATTTTTTATTTTTTTAATGAACATTTATAATTTTGGAATTTTTTTATTACCATTTTTGGAATTTTATTTTAAACTAAAAAAAATAATTTATCTTTAAATA
>LDKF01000535.1:48546-64269 GCA_001026735.1 Rotylenchulus reniformis
AATTTTTATTAACAAAATTAATTTATATAAAAAATTAGCAATAATTTTTGGAACTTTTAACCAAAAATTTGACCAAAAGTTATTTCTAATAATTTATTTAAAAATAAAGAGGAAAATCATTTAGAGAAAAATTTAAATCCCAAATAAATCCCTAAGAATATTAATTATTTTAATATTTTGAAAATAATTTAATGTGTTTAAATGTAAAATAATAAATAGATAATAAATTGTTTCTAAATATAATGAAGAAATTATATAGAAAAAATTAATTATATTTATTAAATGAATAAATAATAAATAATTGTGTCGATACAAAGAATCACAAAAATTTTATGCATCCTTTTGTATGTATTTAAAGATATTGTTTATATTTTAAAGTATGGTATTTGTCCGCAGGTAGGAAAAATAAAAAATTTAATAAATAACAATTCTTCAAATTATAACATATAATATTTCACACCTAATCAGATAAAAGTTCTAAAACCAAGCAATTATAAGATCCAGCAATTCAATGAAATTAGGATGGAAGCTCTTATAGTAGAGAACATGCTCTGATTTTGCAAAAGGATTCTTTAACAGTTAAGAATTAAACGAATTTAATATCAAATAAAAAGAAAAATATGAAACCTATTAACAACAAAAATATATTAATACATAATAACAAAATATATTAATTGCAAAAATTTGTTTAAATCATATCTTAAAGAGAATAATAGTTGAATAAAATTATCATTTTACTTTTGTGACATATAATTTGTGACAAAAATGCCAAAAAATTATAGAAATATTTTGAGTGATTCTCACCAGTTAGAGTTTGGAAAACAGAAAAAAAGCCATTTTTAATTTAATATCTAGATTATTCATTTTATAATTTAATAATATTTTGGAAAATATCATATTAATAAAAAATGAAATAGATTAATATTTATACTTAAGGTTGTAAAATTAATTTATCAATTTTAAAATATTTCTCAACTATAACTCACATGATTTCCATGATTTACACCTTTTAAAATTAAATTATTATCCATGAAAATAGATAAATCAAATCTTTATATCGAAATATCATACAAAAATAGTTAATTTATCAGATTTATATCCAGATATATTTTGCAACGCCTAAAAATACTTTTATAGCGTTGGTTGTATTTTCACGAGAAATGTGATAATTAAACTTGAATCAACAAAGCTCGCAAAAATAAATTGTTGATAAAAAATATTAAATTATTATTCAATAATTAATTTTTGTTTTTTTACCAACAATAAAAAGTAGTAAAAATAATATAATGAAATTATTTTGTATAAAGAAAATTTTATATAAAAAAGAGCATTAGATCTTATGATTTTATAAAAAAGACCAATTGCTCTTACTGAATTTGAATTTGATGCAATATAAAAATATAGATAAAAATTTGCATTAAAAATAAATTATTGAAGAATATTTCTATAGAAAATTGTTGATTTAATTATAAATTAAAAACAATTTAAGCTGGACCTAAAGCGGAAACTGAAATTAGATTTATATTTATTTTTAATTATAAAAAAATATAAAAAGATATAAAAATTAAATTTTTGATATTGAAGCTTATAAAAAATTGGAATCTATTTAGAAAAATAATTTTTATTAGAAATGTTAAACTTAAAAGAGAATTTGGAATATAGGCGTAAATTGAGCTTATTTTATTCAGAAATGAAATAATGTTTTTGGAAATATAGATATTTAAATAAAAATAAAAATCAATTGATTTAAAAGATATTGTTTTTTCATTGGTTATTACCTTTTTTGATTTCATTTTTATCATTAATAATTTTTAAACAAATTATATCGCTAAATCCACTGCATGTTAAAATTATGATAAATTTAATATATAATAAAGGTTATTATTTTATATCATGAGAAAAAAAAACAATATATGATGCTTCCTCGGGCATTCAACTCGATCAAATTTTAGATTTTCATTTACATAATTCAATTATTTTCTATTAAATATTTTTTCTTTATTACAAATAAATTTTTATTTTTTAATTTAATTATTTTAAATTAATTTTAAACATTGTTTTTTTAAAAATATTAATAATTTTAAATTAATATCATAATTCTTTAAAAAATTTTGAGAATCTGGATTGTAATAAATTTCTACTCTAGTATGGAATAGGAAGCTTCAAAGCCTCTTGGCTTTGTATGAGGATTTTGTTATAATTAAATTAATAATCTTAACTTTTTTGTTTAAACATAAGGTTGATTTTATTACATAAATAATTCGATGAAGAATTTGGAACAAATCATCGCGAAAAAGAAAAAATTAATTCGATCATAACGAAAAATAAAACATAATTTTTATATGAATATTTATATATTGTTATTCAGATTTCCTATTTCAATTAAAACCTTCTTAGCTTAATATTCTTAATCTACAAAGCCATAAATTGATGCAATAAAAATAAACAAAGATCCAACTGGAATGTATTGAAGGGTTGTTTTTTCTTTTACTATAAAATCAAGTCTGATTTTTTTAAACCATTTTCAATGCATTAGAAAATAAACCAAAGAAGTAATTATATCCAGAAGTTATAAAAAATAATTTTATTTGAAAAATAAAAATGAATCAATTTTGGACCAAAAAAATCACTTGTGAATGAGATAAAGCTAGTTTATTTTAAATTATAAATTTGTAGGATTAATAAAATTATGAATCTTTCCAGATTTAAACAAAAGATGAATAGGAAAAAATTTCAAAAAAGATAATAAATTAAAAAATGATAGCATCTAAATGTAATAACATATTGACACATCGAAATCAAACCCCCCGTCACCGCCATTCTGATTGGAATTAAATTTTCAAAGATGCCCAGCAACAAAAATAAAAAAATTATTTCAAATTATCTGTGTATATTTTTTAAATTTAATGGTGCTATTAGTTTCAATAATAATAATAATAATATTAATAATAATAATATTCTTTACATATGCACTCAAGTACTTATATTGTCGATTTTATTTTATTTTATTTTAAAAAATGTTGTAATAATTTTTAATATAGTCGAATAAAGATGATATGAAGAAGAATGATATTAATTGAAAAATTGTAGATTAATTTGATTAATACAAAAAGAAAATTAAATTTTATTTGAAATATAAATAAATCTTTAGAATACTCATTAAAAAATCTGTCTATAATATTCATTAAAAATGCCATGTTCTAAACTTCAAAATGCAGCGTTAGAACGAGAATATATAAGAAAAACTCAAAGATATTTAAATATAATGAATTACTATTACTAATAAAACAATATATATTTAAGGAAATTGTCGATTAATAATCTAACTGAAAATTTTATATTTTTCCTATGAATATTCATCAATTTAAATCTGAAAACAATAAGAATTAATAATAATAAGGTAAAATAAAAGATCGTTTATTATTTTAAAATTTTATAAAACTTTGAATTATAAATAAAAATAAATTTGTAAAATTAATTTAATTTGCCTAATATACAAAATGAATATTAAAACATGTGTATAAAAAAATAATTATATGATTATAAAATCATTCAAAAAATGAATATGAAATAAGAATTAATAATTAATTATAATTATAATTTATAAACCGGAATTCATGACAATAAAATAAAAATAATTATAAATATTAAATTATTTTTATTGTTATATTTATCGGAAATGTAAAAAATAAAATGATAAAAAATTAACATTTAAAAAATTTCCATTTATAATAAATAATAGAAACAACAATGGTATTTTGATGGAGTAGAAAGTGGAACAGGAAGTATAATTTCAAGGTAATTTGATTATTAAATAATAAAAATTTAATATGAAAATTTTTTATATTAGAACTTATAGTAAAGAAATTAATTAGGTAGATGTATTAGTACAGAACAATACAAAATAAATTAACAAATTAAACGAAGCACCTATTAATTTTCTTATTGGATTAATTTTGGATATCTATCATGAATACTGCTCTAGTTATTTAAAAACATAATTAAAAAAATTATCAAATCTCTAATTTATAAAATTATTAAAAAAATTATGGATATTATAATTTTGAACAGAAAAAATGGTAAAAAAATTTAACAGTGTCCATAGTAGATTTGAATCATTTATTTTTCTTGGTGTCGTTGATAAAGAAACTAATTATAGTTCCCTCGTCAAAGTCAAAAAACCCAAAAATATGTAATTATTAATAAAAAATTTAACGAATTAAATGGATCAATTTTGCCATAAATTTTGTTAAAATTTTAATTATAAAATATTTATATACTAAAGAATGTCTAAAGAAATTACAGATATTTTTTTACTGGCAGTGTCTCATTATTTTAAACATTGTATATTGGTAAAGATGAAAGGACCTTGATTAATTAAGTAATATTAAGTAAAATCGAACAAAATTTTTTTTATAATATCTTATTTACTTCTTATTTGAAAGGCATAAAATAAATTTAAAGACAAAACCACAAAAATCTCCTGAGGTCTTAAGATTAAATAAAATTTTAAAAAATTCTACATCAAGTTAATAAAAATACTATCGATAATTCAAAAATGTAATTATCGATAAAAAATAATACCGTAATTATAGAAGAAAATAATTTATATATGTAATAATTTTATATTAAGCAAATATATGCTTATTAAAATTGGTACCTATCGAATAGGTATGCTACCCTGGGGTATCTATCGGAAGGAAAACATTCCGATTTGGTACCCAGTGTTAGAGAAAACAGAGAAGAACTTACAATATTTAGAGACGAAGATATATGTCAATCTATATAAAATTCTTGATGAAATTCCCCAAAAAAGGCATTAGATGCACTATATTTTGAACTTTTTGCAGATTTGTGTGGCGTATTAAATTTTTTTAATTTTTTTTAAACATAATAAAATATTAAAATTTATAATTTGAAAATTAAATTATAGATTATTGATATTATATTCAAGATATCATAATATTTAATTTAAAGTGATGTGTATGATCTGCATCGAAGGTCCGGCAGTTATGTACTCTCTTTTATACTGTTCTCCTGACATGATCCGTCCCAATGAATGTTTAGCAAAGCACGATAGATGGATTAAATTTATCAAAAGAAATAGCTTTATATATTATTATAAATAATAATATTTTATTTTAACACCATTCATTAACATTCATGAATGCTGTAAATATATTATTAATAAATAAACTAGCAAGTAAAGAAAAAAATTTTTTTATAAAAATAAAAAATATATTTATTTCTTTTTAAATAAAATTTTTTAAATAGATAATTTTATAAAATAATAAATATTTTTTATAATGAATTTATAATGTTAAAAATTATATCGAATTTATTACATTTAAAGATTATAAATTTTTATGGAAAAATCTATTTTTAATAAAACTTAAAAATTTATTAAATAATTTTGATGATGATACGATTCATATGAGACTTTAACGACCATACATGGAAATTAGAAGCTGAGAAAATAAATTAAAAACGAGATTACATATATAATTCGAATAATTTCTTTTAAAATAAATTCATCAATTTGAAGGACATGAACACTTTTGATTCAAAGATCAAAGATAAAATATTTAAAACCTTGAAATATTTAAATTTTATTAGTCTTTTTCAACTGAATATTTATGTCAAAAAATTAATATATAAGGTTAAAAAAAGAATATTTTTAGTTTAGTTAAAATAATCATTTAAAGTTTATTTGCACTAAAGTAAATTTTTAAAATAAAAATAAATATTCATGACATTTTTAATAGAAAATATGATTATAAAATGCATACAATAAAACTGAAGTAATATACTGAACTTGTTTAAATATACTGTATAAAAAATAAGTTGGCATATATGAAGTTAAATTTTGTTTTAATTTTACTTTTTAATAATAATTATCTACCAAATAATTTTAATAAATTATAATATAATAATTTAACATTGTTTAACATAAAAAATAGAAATTAATATTTTTATTTTATTGAACATTTTCTAATCTTTATAAAACTCGAAGTTATTTTTAAAAATGCCATAAGAGTGTTTATTTTGAAATTATTATTTACTTTTTTACAATAACTTATAAAGAATTATTAACTTGGATAGATAAAATATTTTTTTATTTTTACTAAATTAATGTTATAATTTATTTATTTTTTTATTATTCTTATATTTCTGGTTATTTGGAATTTTAAAGATTATACGCTTCAAATTTTATTATCGGATAAATTTTGATAGATCACATGGATTATTTAATCCGAGTCCCTTTTTAATACTTTATTAAAATTTATTTCCCAATAATAGCAAAAAGAACCAATAAGAGCAAAAAATTTTAATAACAAATTTTGCCTTATAAAATCCAAAAATCATATAGCACGCACCTATTGAGCCGTGCATTTGGCCTAAGCCTCCCACGGTTATCGTAGATAGCCGGGTTTTATATTGATACTCAGTTATCTATATGCTTCCCAGAGGTGGCTTATACCAATAAAAGGGAACATTTATTAATTTTGGATAATTAGCTACCAAAATAGAAAAACGAAAAAACTTCGCGACCACCTTATTTTGGGACATTTCGCGACCACCCAAAAGTGGTCGTGAAGTGTCCCTAAAATGGTCGAGAAATAGGACGGTTACTTCGCGACCGGATCGTGAAGTGGTTTGGTCGCGAAGTGTCCCATTACCATAAAAATATTCCCGTGAGCCTTCCTGTGAAAATTATTAAACGTAATCTCCATATAATCACATTTATATATAATCACACAGCTTATGGAAAGAATAATTTAATATTAAATTTAGTTTAAAAAATTATTTCGCTAGTTAATTCAAAATAATAAATTTTTATTAACAAAATTAATTTATATAAAAAATTAGCAATAATTTTTGGAACTTTTAACCAAAAATT
Source organism: Rotylenchulus reniformis (assembly GCA_001026735.1). NCBI lineage: Eukaryota > Metazoa > Nematoda > Chromadorea > Rhabditida > Hoplolaimidae > Rotylenchulus > Rotylenchulus reniformis. The sequence goes on from LDKF01000535.1 coordinate 55,448, forward strand.
TGACCAAAAGTTATTTCTAATAATTTATTTAAAAATAAAGAGGAAAATCATTTAGAGAAAAATTTAAATCCCAAATAAATCCCTAAGAATATTAATTATTTTAATATTTTGAAAATAATTTAATGTGTTTAAATGTAAAATAATAAATAGATAATAAATTGTTTCTAAATATAATGAAGAAATTATATAGAAAAAATTAATTATATTTATTAAATGAATAAATAATAAATAATTGTGTCGATACAAAGAATCACAAAAATTTTATGCATCCTTTTGTATGTATTTAAAGATATTGTTTATATTTTAAAGTATGGTATTTGTCCGCAGGTAGGNTTGCATTTAACGTGATTTTTTTTTTTGTAAATGGTTATATTATTCGATTTAATTTCATATTAGTTTTTACATAATTAAACTCCATAAATGCAAGCCTGTTAGCGGCAGTCAGCCATATCTAGCGGCAACAGATGGTCGATATGGTTGCATAAATTGCTATTTATAAATTATTTAAAAATTAACTAAATTTATATATAAATTTATTGCTACAATTTTTATCTTGAGAATTATAAATAAAAAATTAAAGATGATATTTATAAAAAATTATTGTTTTCTGAAACATTCTAATATTAATTTTAAAACTAGTTTTCATAATCATTCGATAATTTTAGAAAAATAAAATTATAAAAATTTATAAATTGATAAATTTTTTATGATTATTTAGCAATTGTCATATATATTTTTTTATAAAAAAGAATGAAAAAAAGTAATAAAATTATAATATATAATTTTTTATAATCATTACAGTTTTAAATTAAAATAAAAACTATAATCAATTGATGATGTTATAAAAAAGTTAATATTCTGAAATTTATAACCATCCAGAAAATTAGTGATGGCATATTTTTCCGCAAAAAGAGGATTATCTAGCCGGCGTAATGATATCTAAAAAAAGAAAAGTATTTAATCGATGCTATGAGAATAATAAAAAATATATTAAAAATTAGATATTAATTATTCTTTGGATATGCATCGAATTATGAATGGAAAATAAATTCTCACTAGAATAAGATTTAGGATGAATTATAAATATGTTAAAAGTAAAAAATTAAATTAAAATTTTAATTTATTTCTAATGAAATATGGATGCATTGTCATCATTGTTTCCATAATAAAAATAAACTTTAGCTGCACGAACAACTTAGGATTCTAAATATAATTTATTCTTTTATCACTTAAAATTAAATTATTTAGTTTTTTTAATAAACGGTAAATAATCAAGAAATTTATAATTAATAATCATTAATAAATAATCATTTAATATTGATTGAAAAATAAAATTTAAATTTTAATTAATAGTATTATTATTTTTTCCACATAAAAAATTATTCATTATTTTATCTAATTTATTAATAATATTATTTTAATATCAAAAAGAGCATTATTAAATATTTTAAAAATGATTTTTATCCATTTACATTAAGGTTAAAATAATAAAAATCTAGTGTAAAAGAATAAAATCTGCAAAACATTTATTACATTAAAAGATATTGAAAACCATTAACAATCAAAAATTATCAAAACTTAAAAATGCATTTATTTAAAAAGGAAATAATATATTGTGGTATTTTAAAATAATTTAAGAAAATGTATTTTTAAATAATCTTTTTGATTACTTTAACTCAATTTAATAGCATTATGCGCATGTCACATCGTAAACAAAATTGCTAGGCACACATTCGATTTTACAATATCGGAAAATAATTTAAAAAATTGTTTTTTTCGAAATCTTAATATTTTTCAAAATATTTATAACACCAAAATTATAAAAGCAAAAATGCTTCGAAAATATAAAAATCTTAAAAAACTATCATAATTATAATATGAGTTTTTTTTTGAGTTTTGAATAAAATATATTTAAAATCGCCACTCGTTGAATTTAACATCTCAAATTATGAAAAAATATTAATTTTCTTTCATTTAATTGCACTTTAAATAAAATTATATAAAATAATTTTTAAAAATATAAAAGATCAAGAAATATATTTTTAATATTTAAAATATATAATTTTCACGTGCAATAAATTTTTTCCTACAATTACAAAATAAAAAAATAAAAAAAAACAAAAGCAAATAATATTTCTATGATCAAAAGAATATAAAAAAATTACAGTTTTTAAATGTTTTGGATAACACAATCAAAATACTATTTATAGATGTAAAATATCATTTATGATTTTTAAAAATCTATGGAAATAAAGTTTTAAATAAAATTAAAAAACAACTAAAAAATTTTTAATAAAATAAAAATATTAACAATAATTTGTTATTTATAATTATTCATTAAAAATGAATCCAGCATAATTTTAAAACATTATTTTAACAAACATTGCTATTAAATAAATGTTATAAATATTAGTATACCGATTAAATAAAAATTTAATATTTCAATTATGTAAAAAATAAAAAAATTTGAATAGTAAATTCAAAAGATGTTTAATTATAATGATGTAAAAAATATAAATAAAAGAGTGGAATCTTCTATTAAAAGCAGATTCATTTGCATCAGAGAGTGCACAATTAATTAACAGAGAGTGATAATTAATTAACATTATATTAAATATCATTCCAACAATATCAAAGTAAGAAAGTATTTAAAAATTTTTTTTATTATTAAATTGTGATAAAAAAGAATAAATTTAATAATGCATTAACTAAAATTGACAATTTCATATGATAATTTCTTTATATTTAAGGGTTAGAGTCCATTGGACGATAACCCTTTCCTCTCTGTGGCAAAAAAAAAGAAAATTGCCGACAGAAGTCAACGGGCATGATAAGGAATGTTCGAAGGGAGAGCCTGGACCTCTAAGGAATGGAGGGAAAAGTTCAATTAACAATAATTAGAAAAATATAAAACTTTGATCATATAAATATAAATAGCATTATTTTATTTTAAAAATATATTTATTCTTAGCTATTAGAAAAAATTAAAAAACATTCAATATCATTTTCACGATTAGAAATTTTATTTAAAAATTATACAAAAGTAAAAAATATAAAATATTTGCATATTTAATAGATTATCTAACCCGATCTTGCAATTCGGGTATAATATAGCAAATCGAATGCTTTGTGCACTTGATTCTTTTGAAAATAATTAAAATTAAGAGACTTATAATAAAGGTATTATGTTAAAAAATAATGAAAATATTAAGAAAGAGCTACTCTTATAAATTAATATCGTTTTTAAATAAGAATTTTGAAATATATTATTACAAATTTAATTAATACAAAAAAATCAATTATATGACATACCTGTGAGATATGCACAAAATGAATTTAAGAAATAACAATTATGTTTATCATCTTTGTTTACCATCTTATTACCAGCCTAGAGGTCGAAAGATAATTGACATTTAAGAATTTGGTAGATGACTTAGCAAATGGATAGTAAAATGGATCCGTGGGCATGCTTTCTAATAAGATTTGACAAATTTAATGAAGCAAAGTATTCTCTCAGAGAGTAATAAAAATTAGATTATCTAAAAATCGCTAAATTTTTAAAGCATTTTATTAGAGTGAACTCTTGTTTGCATAAATTATTTTTTAAGTTTAATGCAAAAATTAAACTTAATTGATAATAAATTATTTTTATCTTTAAAAAATACATAATACACTAATGGATAAATTTGGTGTCTATTTTTTAAAATTTTTTATTTTTGCTTAAAAAATAAAGGAATAAATTATTGATAAGATTAATTATTAAAAAAGATTATATTAATTCATTATTATTTTATAATAATGAAATGTTATGATATTAATTATTTAAAATGAAAAAGTTTTATTAATTAATTATTATAACGATTTCATCAAATTGCTCTTTCTTTTGAAATAAATAATAATAATTTATTGAATTCAACAATTGATAACAATTGAATATATCTCCATTATAATAAGCAATGATTATAATAAAAATTAACAAAATAAAATATACAAATGATGCATTTAATTAATTTTAATAATACAATAATTTTTTAATAAAATCAAAAAATAACATAATATTTGAAACATCGAAAATTGTTCGATGGAATCATTATGTGACTTTCATTGTAATTTTCTTCTTAAATGGTTTAGAATTTAATACCTCTTATAGAAAATTGATCTAAAGTAAATAAAAAATCTTAGATATTCGATTATCATTCCATCATAAATCAATAATAATATAAAATTAAATTATCATCTCAGCAATTTATATTGAAAAATTAATTTAAAAATTATAAAAATCTTCCCTCCCCAAATTAGTTGTAATTAACGTGTTCACTCTTTGAACCATCAAATTGTTAACAGTCACAATGATCTCATTGATCGAAAAACTGTTCACAGACTTTTAATTTTACGAACACAAAATAAAGCGTATCACCGTCAACGAATCCGATGGCTAGCTGTATTCTTTGCAACTGTAAATCAAGTGAATAAACATATATACCATTCTATTAAGAACAAAAATTTTATAAAGTTTTATATAGAATGAAAAATAAGAATAAAAACAAATAAATGAAAATTTTAGAATTTTAGAATAAAATTATTTAATATTAATAAAAAACAGAAATAATTAATGAATTAATTAATTATTTAAATATATTTATTAAAAAATAAACTAAAACAAATTCTATTTACTAAAGAAATAATTTTAAAGAAATTGAAAGAATTTGGTTATTATTTAAGGGTTAGCAGACATTTGCGCCGCGGACATTTGCGCCGCAGACACTTGCGCCGCAGACATTTGCGCCGCTGAACAAATTCGACACTTGCGCCGGGACATTTGCGCCGCAGACATTTGCGCCGCAGACACTTGCGCCGCCGGCCAAATCAGACATTTGCGCCGGGACACTTGCGCCGCTTCCTAAAATCGACACTTGCGCCGCCCGAATAAAATGAAACAAATTTAAAAATAATCAAAATAAATTAAAAAGGAACGGTAGTCGTCATGTAATCAGTATGATATTCGATTTTGCAAAGATAATGTGAAAATAAAGAGAGAAAGAAAATATTGTTCTGGGAAACCCCATTAAAAATAGCATAGAAAAATTTCTGGACTTATGACCACCGATCTCTTTCTCTAATTGAACTGAAATAATTTAATTTTTTGTAATCGGAGCATATGGTACTGATTAATGATAATTGATAACATCCATTTTCTTTTTAAATTTATTTGGAATTTATTTTAAATTTTGTTTCATTTTATTCGGGCGGCGCAAGTGTCGAATTTGTTCAGCGGCGCAATTGTCTGCGGCGCAAATGTCTGCGGCGCATTTGTCTGCGGCGCAAATGTCCTAACACCATTTTAATCATCATATTATTGATAAAAATCTGTTAAAACTATAATGTAGGAAACTTTTTTGAAATTAAAAGAAAAATTTCTCCTTTTTAAGAAGCTTATTTTTTCTATTCAAAAAATGTTTAATTTTATACCTGTTGTCACTTTTTTAGGTAGCTCAACACCTGAGATAAAGCGATATAGGTTTCTACTTTAACAAAAAAATGGACAAAATGCCGCCTAACAACATCAGTGAATCATCATCCACTGACACCACCGACGACAATGGTCAAAAGCTGAGCTTTTCAACGGAGCAACAACAACAGCTGCAGGCCGATAAAAGACTTTTAAAGAGTTAGTTCCAAGAATTAAAAATGATTTTGCTTATTTTCCGTTATTTATTTAAAATGGATTGAACAATTTGAATAAAAAGCTACTAAATTTCCCGAAAATGCGACATTAGATTTATTAATTTTACCAATAAAATCTTGCTCATCCTCGAGAGAGCAATGTCTAGCAAAATTAGAAAAAAAGTTCTCCGGTTTCTAATTAGATAATTTCTTTTTTCCTATTCTGAATAACTAGTCTATGTGGAAAAATGAAATAGGTAAAATTTCTTTTTCTATTTTTTTAAATTAAACCAAGGCCTATTAAAATTATTGAAATAAACTCCGTTTTGTCATATTTTACAATGTTAGACATGTTTAAGACATCCCGTATCACGATTATCAAGATTTTTCAAAGCTTTATTAATGCCAATTTGACTAATAATTTGAATGGTAGAAGTGCAAAATAAATGGTAAATTATCAGGATCAGACAAAATCGATCAATTGTTACCAAGATTTTCATCAGACATCCTTATCAAGGCATTTTCAAAAAAAATTAAATTTGGAATTTTAGTTGAAGTGAAAAATCTTGATAATCATGGTAAGGAATGTCTTAAACATGTCTAACATTGTAATATATGACAAACGGAGTTCAGATTCGTGTTCAGCGCCCCAGTAAACTCCCAGAATGTACGTTTTCTATGAAAAAATGATTTTTAATTTTCGGGACCGCAATAAGCAACCATTGCCAAAGTAATTATTTACTTGTAATTTCGGGGATTTTTAAACTTTTTAAAAAAAGCAAGTCAGTAAAAATTTATTTAATAATTAATTGGCTCGTTTTGAATATGGGTGTCAAAATATGTTCCCCTCTTGTTCATAGAAAATTCAGTAGGAAAATAAATCTTTTAGGACATGACCGATGAGTGCCGAGTCCGCCATTCCAGAAGAAGGTGGTGGTCAGCCTGGCCCGAGTAATACCAGGGTAGTGCATCAAAAAGCAATGTCCATGCGCGTGCCAATACAATAAGGGATACCTATTTGTACTGTTCGCTACGCAACAAAATGCGTCCAACAAAAGCAATGTAAAGGATGCTTCAATCCCGATAGATGATGAGTGAAAATCCGATGAAAATCCAAAGATGCTAATCGATTTTTGTGTAAGCATGCTGTGAAATGTGAATGATGAAAATTCTGAAAATAAGGCATACAAAAAAATAGTCCATTAATATGAACATTCAGAAAATTTCAATTTAAAAAAATTCCAGATTAATATATTGTGTGCAGTTGCATTATTCATGTTCATTTTTTTATAACCAAACAATAAAAATCGCTTATTATAAAAAATTTCGCAATTCCATTTTTATGTTCGATTCAATTTTTATTCTTTTAAAAATTTATCTTATCATTTTAGAAGAAATTTAAAATAAATTAATTAATTTTTATGAAACAAATATGCAAATTTATTCTTATTTTATATGAATCGGATCATATGATGAAATAAAAAAAAAATCGTTAAATGAATTAGTGTTGAAGAAAATGTGGAAGATCATCAATGAAAAATAGTGATCTTTCCTCTTTTCCATCCAGTGAGTCGTCCAAATTGCCCAGATCACTAGAGAAATGGGAGCTTTATAAAATAATCTTTTTAGAAAGTTTTGGATTTATGGAATAGAAATAGATAGAATTTCCCTAAATTAAAAAAAAGAAAAATGGAAATACAAAAAAATACCAGAATTTTTGACTCATAAATGTGGGAAATTTATTTCAACTAACTGGATTAATAAAGTTCTTTTTATTAAATTAATAAATTAAAATTAAAAGATTAGTTTAAAAAAAAGACTCACGGCACTGAGTCCATTGCCCTGGCCCAAAATTGACGCAACATAGGCTGGCTAATGTCTTCCGGCAATTCGTCCTTTCTGATCCGAACCTTGCTATGCTCCCCCACTTTCGCTTCGGATGAAATTTTCCCGAATAGCTCCAACTCCAGGGGCTTATCCATTTTTTTTTCAACAGCATTTTCAGTTGCTCCAAGTCTGCATTCGTGAGAATGTCGCGGAGCTGGCAAGTCAGCTTGCGCAATTTCTGCAACAAAAACTGATGAAAATTTCAAAAATGATTTTAAAATGCACGCAATTACTGCCGAGTACCTTATTCTCCCTAAAAAAGGTATATGTCTAATTTGTTCAACCACCTCCCCGAGGGGGGTGGGCTTATTTTAAAGGGAATTTTATTAAGAGGAATGCCTTATTTTTTCAAAGATTTTCAGACAAATGCTTTAAAATCAGACATTCAATTATGTAAAGGGATACTTTTATTAGAGAGGGGGCCTTTTCCAACTACTTCCGAAGAGTGGCCTTATTTTTGGAGAGAATACAGTATTTCTGCAATCAAATTCCCTTTATAACCATGGAATTAAAAACATTGTGACTTCAACTCTAAAATAAATGCAATTTATTAAAAGGTTTGAATAATCTTTTTGCTCTCAACCGCCAAATAAAAAACTCTCAACCGCCGAATAATTGCGACAATTTCCGAACTATTTTCAAAATTTAAATAAAAATTTAAAATAATTAAATAAATCTACTCATTCAATGCATACAGGATTGAGTTTGATCAAATTTATGACGAACTCGACAGGCAGCGGCAATTCCCGAGACAGTTGCAGGTACTGCACATAAAAAATAAAATTTATTCATAATATTTCGGTCGACACAATTTTAAAAATTTACGTTTTAAGTCATATCTAGTTTCAACGATTTGTTTATGTAATAAGTAGGGATCCCAGATCACTTAAGGAATACCGCATTCTTTACAAAACCGTTAGGCCTTTAAAAAACCGACACATCGGCCAATTTTACTTGTTAGACTTGCGAAATTTACATAGAGATCTCCCTCAAGGACTTTCGAAAAACTAAAAGGATCGAAATATAGAGCTTAACTTCTGCACAATTTTTCCTTTTTAATTTTGGTTTAATGAGCTCTAAAAAAACTTTGAAAAGGGGTGTTGAGAATAATGCTTATAATTCTTTTAATAATTCCAACTTCCAAAATAAGCATTATTCTCAATTTGAGTGATCTTTGGATTAATGTTGATTTTCCCATGGTCCGCCAATGGACCGTTCCATTTTTGTCCCTAGGGTCAGTGATCGGACCCTTTCACAGATGCGTATGTTTG
>LDKF01000536.1:8732-25016 GCA_001026735.1 Rotylenchulus reniformis
AGGTGAATAAAAGTGACGCGGAAGGTGACTTGAAGTGACGCGGCAGGATGCGGAAGGTGAATAAAAGTGACGCGGAAGGGTGCGGAAGGTGAATAAAAGTGACGCGGAAGGTGACTTGAAGTGACGCGGAAGGATGCGGAAAGGTGATTAGAAGTGATGTGGAAGGATGCGGAAGATTGCAAGATGCGGAAGAATTGAGGACTCTAACGAGCCAAAAACAACGGAGACTCAATCGTGCATACTCAATCGTGGAGACTCAATAGTGTTGCGACTCAATCGTGCAGACTCAATCGTGGAGACTCAATAGTACAGACTCAATCGTGCAGACTCAATCGACCCCCACCGTCGAGGTTAGAAAAATCACCACACCAGTAACTCGGTTCAAACCTAATCTAGAGAAAAGATTTTAGTGTCAAAAGATAGCCCAGAATGTCTGCTACAAAATAAGCCTAACCTCATTCGAACTGGCCCATTACAAAAAAAGTTATGGCCAAAACAACGCTCGTATCGACCAACTCACAAAGCATGCCGAAACGGGTGTTTATTTTGGCCATAACTTTTTTGCAATGGGCCAGTTCGAATGAGATTAGGCTTATTTTATAGCAGACATCCAGGGCTATCTTTTGACACCAAACTCGTATCTCTAGATTAAGTTTGAGCCGAGTTATAACAAACGGCGCCCAAATGGCCCCGCGCCCAAATGACCCCAACCCCCGTGGCACAGCGGCCCATTCCCCCTTTGTCTGTCGCCTCCATTGCTCGCTCTGTCGCTATAGTCAAGTGGTTAAGGAGTTGGATTTTGGCGCAGGTTCAAATCCCTGAGAGCGAAAATAATTTTACATTTTTTCCCAATGTTAGAATTTATGGTCTAGTAAGTGTTTATTTTCTTCGATTTTTAAATTTCTGCACTTCACTCGGGGGTTTTCAAGGACGCTGAACTGAAAAGTTCGAATTTTTCGATAAAACCTGATTTTGGCCGAATTTTCGGTTTTTTCGAAAAATTCGAACTTTTTCGAAGGAGTTCGAAAAAACCGTATTGACTGAAATGTAGAGCATAAAATTCTGCATATATTTGATATTCGAAGTTTTGGTCTAACAAGTCCTTAAAAAAAAGTTATGGCTGATTCGGTACTCGGATCATTCGGGACTCAGATAGGTAGCGTAGGTTTTTAGCTAGAGGGACGAATCGTCCGAGGACGAATCGTAGGTTTTTGGCTGGTGGGACGAATCGTAGGTTGGACGAATCGACAGAGCGCCAACCGGACCACTTGTGGATGTATGTACATGGCTTTGTGCAAGCCAATCCTCCAATTGATTTGATGTCAACTAGGGGTGAGCAAAAGCCCAAACTTTGGGCTTTTTTGCGTTTTGTTAGAGACGCAGAGGAAAAGCCCAAAAAACTCAAAAAGCACTAAAAACGCAAACTTCTCACTTTTGCACACTCTTTTGTTTCTCTGACCTCGCCCCCTCCACTCCCCCCGCCTCGCCGGTGCTATGTCATTTCTTAAAAATCGGCCAAAACGGGCGTTTCTTAAAAATCGGCCAAAATGGGCGTTTCTTAAAAATCGGCCAAATCAAATTTTTATTAAAAGAAAAAAAGGATATACTGTATTTATAAATTTTGAGCAGTATATTTAGTCTTGAAATACAATTAAGAAAAATAATATTATAAATTAATTAAGTTCTAATAATCTATTCAGCTAAACAAAAAAGATGAAATTTGTAAAAAAACTAGCCACAAAAATTAATAAATTTTTCAAGCAAAATACGTTAAATTTTTTTCTAAAGAAAAAAATAAATTTGGGGCAAAAATATGATTTTATTGGTTGTGAAGAAAGCTTTTTAGTGGTTGTCTAAATTTTTATTCTCTGTCTTTTGGTCTTTTTACTTTTTCGAATTTCAGGCCAAAGTTCGATTGGGGTCAACGCAGAAGGTCCCCACGCAAAAGGTCCCCGGACAAAAGATCCCCTCGCAGAAGATCCCCGGACAAAAGATCCCCTGGGACAAAATATCCCCACGCAAAAGATCCCCAAAACAAAAAACGAAATATCCCCAACGACAAAACATCTCCAAAAGAATTTTTATGTACACGTCTCGAAAAATTTCCATGGGCCTGAGATTTTCAAAAATTCACAGGAGTCGATTTTTAAATTTTATAGACCTCGAAGTTCAAAAAAATTATAAGACAGGCATCGGATTTTTTTTTCAAAAAATTGCAACAATACCATAGGACTTGATTTTATAAATTTTCACAGGCCTTGGATTTTTCAAAAATTTCGAAAGCCTAGGTTTTTTAAATTCACATGCCTTGGATTACTAAAAAACTTCATTAGGCCTTGGTTTTTTTAAATTTCTACAGGCCTTGGATTTTCAAGAATTTTATTAGACCTTGAATTTTTCAAAATCATATACCGTATATACTCTTGTATTCCCCCCACCTCCAGTAATCCCCCCTTTGGCGAAGGATTGAAAAATAATCCCCCTCTTTCCTGCAGTGATCCAGTATTCCCCCCTCTCTTGNCCCCCCCCCCCCTTTAGAAAAGGGTTGAAAATTATTCCCCCCGGGGGGGATTACAAGAGTATATATATAATCCTCAAGATTTTCGAGAATTTTTTATTTGGAGATGTTTTGTCGTTGGGGATATTTCGTTTTTTGTTTTGGGGATCTTTTGCGTGGGGATATTTTGTCCCAGGGGATCTTTTGTCCGGGGATCTTCTGCGAGGGGATCTTTTGTCCGGGGACCTTTTGCGTGGGGACCTTCTGCACCAACGCCGTTCGATTTTGGAAATTAAAAAAAAACGAAAAATACCACAAGAAAGCACAATTTTGCTTTTATCTTTTATACTTATGGCCATTTATACTTATGGCGCTTCAACAAAAGTTTTTGGTCAGATTGGTGGTTTAATGTCTTAACATCAAAATTTAATTATAATTTTTTTTATTATAAAATCTTATTTTTGGGTAAATAATTCAATTTAAGGTTTTTTAAAAATAAATAATTAGTTTAAATATTTTGGCCGATTTTTAAGAAACGCCCGTCTGCTGGATGGAAAAAATCAATATGGCCGATTTTTAAGAAACGACTCACCACGGCCTCGCCCCCTCCCCTTCCCCCGCCTCGCCCTTCCCTCTTCCTCTTCCTTGACAGAGATGCGAGAAAGTGTGGAAAAATGACTCTCTCGCCTTCGCACACTCTCTCGCTATCTATGTCAGAAAAGGAGAGGAGGGTACGAGGAAGGGAGAAGGAAAGGGGGCGAAGTCAGAGAAACGAGATAGCGTGGAAAAGTAGTTGCGGTTTTAGCCTTTTTTGCGGCTTTAGCATTTTTTGTGTTCGCTGCGGCGTCTGCAGCTCACGCAATTTTTTTTTGCGTTTTCTTTCTCTGCGCTCACGAGCCGCAAAAAACGCAAAGTTTGTGGCTTTGTCCACCCCTAGTAGTACAACAATAATCAAGTGTGCCAATAAAATCGGCATAAAAATCCTGTAGAAATCAAATTTTATTTTCGGCGCTAGGATTTTACATTTTATGACGCGATTTTATGATTCCATATTAAAATATTTTTGTTTGTTTCTTTTTCCTCGATTTATCCACTTTTATGTGCTATTTTGCAAGAAGGAATTCGCTTCAAAAGATCGTAGAAAAGTCCATTTCTATCGAGAGACTATGTATTTTAATTTTACACAGTTTTTGGAATTTTTTATGACTTTTTCCCCGTCCTACTAATTTAATCTCCATTCTATGAAATTTTTGGATTTTTCAATAATTTTTTTATTATTAAAGAATTTTATCGAAATTTTTGACCTATTACCAAAAAATGGACACAAGTGGGGGCACCGAGCCATCCAGCACTCCACTCTTCTACAAGGACAAACCAGAATGGCAGGACATCACGCCCATTTACAACAGTGCGGAGGAGAATGCGGTGATCCGGATCGCGACCAGCGAAGAATGTTCGGATTTTTATTTTTTGATCAATTTATTGTGCTCAGGCCCGTAACCGAGTTTGACTTCACCGCTCGCCAATTGCAGGAAGAGCCGAAGAATTACCACGCTTGGCAGCACAGGTGCTTGGGATTTTTTTTTGTGATTTATATAGATTTATTAGACAAATTAATTTGGAGAAAATTTTTCTGATTTTTTTCGCGCCAAACACGATAAATTCAAATGCCAAAAAAATTTCATAATTTGTAAATTTTACAAGTTTTCCACTTTTTAATTTCAAAAAATACACCATTTTTTACGCTTTGAATATTATAAAGTATATAAAAAAATTTCCTATTTTTCTTTTAAAAAATTAGAAAATTACGGATATTTTCGCACTCAATTTTTTCTGGTGCTTGTTGGCTGACACGGAAAATCCTTTAAGAAGAAATATTTATTTAGGAGAGGTAGACTAAATAAATTTTTGTAGTTAAGGTCATTGATTTTTTTTGTAAAAAATCCTGTTTGATCGTGTAAAAATGGATTTGCAGGTCCTGGTTGGTCGAGCGGTTCGGGCTGTTCTCGCAACGTGAGCTTGACTTCGCCGCCCAATGCCTTTTTGAGGATGTGCGCAACAACTCGGCCTGGAACTACCGATATTTCATCGGTGCCCAACTCAGCGATTGCTTGGCCAACAAAGAGTTTTTGGAGCGCGAAATCGCGTCAGTGTACCATATTGAAATCGAATTTTAGGGACCTTTCAGAATTTCAAAAAAAATTTGAAATTTTATGCGATTTTCAAATGGAGTTTCTCCAATCTCCCCATTTCTCTCTATATTTTTGGTTCATTTTTCATTGTTTTGAAACAAATTTTCCATATTACAAAAAGAAATATTAAGCCTGAAACCCAGATTTAAAATTTGTATGAAAAATATATTTTGGCAAAATAAAAATGATTTTTAATATTCTTTCAGTTTCGCGCTGGAATGCATCAAAAAGGCACCAGGCAATGAGAGTCCATGGAGCTACTTGGCTGGGTATGAAAAATTATGGATTTGAATAAAAAATAAAATTATTTATTATTGTCATATAATATTAAACAAATTAGGTAATCAATTTTTCAAACCCTAAATATTGCTTTGTGTTAGCATTCTGATCAACGATCCAACGGGCTCCGATCGGCCCGAAATTGATCAGTTTTGCCGTGAACTGCTGGCCCGAGAGCCCCCGTGCAACTCGCCGCATCTCTACCAGTTCCTCATCGACAAAATTTGCGACAAATTGCGCGAACCCGGAGCCGCAAATGATGGCCTACGACTGGATGATTTGGTGAGCAGCGGAAAAGAGGTGGGTTCAATTTACAATTTCGGGGTTTTGGGAGTCCAATTTTTGGCGATTTAATCATTTAACTAAATTTAGATCAAAAATTTACATTATTTTTTATTTAGCATTTGGATTTATGGTTCAAAAATGATTTATTACCTTTTTACCCATTACAGCAAAATCGAAAAAAAATTTAGTTAATTTAGATGCCTTAAAAAATTTCTTTTGCGTTAGTTTTCTTAAACTTACAAAATTAACGCCCAAGGCCGCAGAAGCCTCATTGGTGTCAATTTTTTGAGCATTTAATCCTACTCTTAAAATTTCTTAAGCTTTTTTTCATTCTCTTGATTTTTTTCTCATTTTTTTTATTATTAGATAGAATTTTTTTAATTTAATAAAATTTTAATACAAATTTTTTCAGTATTTGGACGTGTTGGGACGCATTGATCCAATTCGTCGCAACTTTTGGCGCTACAGACGTGCGCAATTGCAGAATTTGGCGGAGACCGCAACGGCCGGGAAATAGATGATTTTGGATTTATTTATTACTTTTTCACTTTTTTTTTGACCCGTGCCGATTTATAAAATTTTTGACTGACAATTTATTCATTTTTTTTTAATTTTTAAAGTAATTTCCATTGTTTGAAAATCGCAACTATTTCAAATTTATAACATTCATAAATTAATTTTTTCCCCCATAATGATGATGTCCACTGTGTTTGCCGGTGGAAATTCGACAAAGGAACGGAAACTTTTACAGGTGGGTGAAAAATTACGGAAACTTTTACAGGTGGGTGAAAAAATTTTTTTGTAATGAATTTTTTTATTTACAAAATGGAGAAGGATTTTGCTATTTTTGGGATACAATTTTTATTTTGAAAATTTTTGTTAATAATTCTTTTTAAAATGGCAAATAGAAAAAAAACTAAGATCAATTTGATATCAGATAAAAAACCCTATAATTATCCAAAAATTTATAAAGAATTTCAGGTGGACATCTACCCTTTGGATCCCCCGAGGGATAATCAAGCCGATGAGATCGACCAGTTGGCACTTGAGTTGGGCACAGCCGCCGTATTTGGCCGGGAACAAACGCTGGGCAAAGATGGTGGGGCGATTTATTTGGTAGAAATTTCCAAGAAAAAGGCCTAGCATCATTACGAACGAAAATTTTAAAAAAAAATGAATATAGTGAATAGCGCCAGAAACTGAAAAATTTTTGAAAACGAGATTTGGATAATTTTTCCATATAGAGGAATATATATAGACACGCCGGAGGAAATTTTATAATTTTTAGGCTTCTTCAGGGTTATTTTTTCATTTCCCACCAACCCTCTAAAATTTTTCAGATTCGCAGAGGTGATTTTTCCCTAATTCCACCCTGGTTACGGCCTTGGCTTCGGCCATTTATTTAAATATTTTAATTCCAATTTTTTCCGATTTTTTCAAATTTTTGTGCGATTTTAGCGCAAAGAAGTGTTCGTCTAGAGCGGTACACAAACGAGCGCCAACAGTTGCCGGCCGTCATGCGTCTGATCGGCAAGGAACTCAGCGAGCCCTACTCCATCTACACCTACCGCTACTTTCTCCACTATTGGCCCGAACTGTGCATTTTGGTCAGAATTTTCAAAAAATTCTATCAATAAGTTTTAAGCACATTTTAACGGGTAAAAAAATCCAATTTTTTCTGATCTTTTAAAATTCCGATTGTTTAAAAAACTTGTTAAAAATATATATATTTTTTTATTTTTTTTTCGAATTCATTTTTAGGCCATTGACTGCGCGACCGAAGCCATCATAGGCGCTATATTGTGCAAGATTGATCAGCGAGTCATAGATGAGGAAACTGGATTTGAGTGTGGCCAGGGTAGGGTTTTTAGGTTTTAGGATTTTTTAATTTTTTTGTTGAAATTTTGCAGGTTACATAGCCATGCTGGCAGTGGAAGAGTCTTGGCGTGGTCTGGGTCTGGGCACCCGGCTGGTCCGCACCGTCATTGAGCTGATGCGGCAACAGGGCTGTGACGAGGTGGGCAAAAAATGACAATATAAAATGGGAATTGAACCGATGCTTGTAAACGGGTAGGGATAAAATCGCTCTCCACCCTACCACCAACAGATTCAATTTTTATTTTTTTGTGCCTTTTAAATATTATTATTTTTCAATTTTATGAAAAAAAAATTAAAAATTGGCCAAAATGCCCCTATCTCCTACCATAAACCAGGACCGGCGCCAAGCACTCGAAAAATTTATCGAAAATTTTAAGGAAAAAATTAAAATTTTCTTGAGAAAAATGCATTTATTCAAAAATTTTCGATTGTGCCCCCCCCCGTACAGGGACGTACCTAGGGGGGGGGGCAACGGGAGCAACTGCCCCCCCATCGCCAAAAAATTAAAAATTTTTCAGGGGGGTCGGGGGAAAAAGGGAAGAAAAAAAATCGAAAAAGGAAGGGAAAAATCGAAAAAAATTGACCAATTTTCTCGAGAAACTCGTCCAAAATCGCAAAATTTTCTCCGGCGGCCCCTATCGGGACCGCCGACACCCCAAAAATTTCTTCAAAAAAACTTCTGGTATGCTATGCAAAAAATTGACCAATTTCTTATGGAAATAGCCTAAATTTTCAAAATTTTTCTCCGGCGGCCCCTATCGGGGCCGCCGGAGAAAAAATTCGGCGAAAAATTTGTGCTCCTGCCCCCCCCCATCCCGAAATCCTGGGTACGTCCCTGCCCCCGTAAAATTTTTTTTTGGCGCCAGCCCTGCCAGAAACTAATATTATTTATTTTATAAATTTCAATCTTGAAATCCCTACAAAAATTGATATTTATTTCTATTTTTAAAATTTATTTTCAACTTGCAAAGGTGGTGCTGGAGACGGAGGTGAACAACCCACGTTCATTGAGCCTTTACGGGCGGTTGGGATTCATCCGCGAGGCACTCCTGTTCCGCTACTACCTGAACGGCGGCGATGCCTACCGGCTCAAGCTGTACCTGGAACGGCAGAGACCGCCGGCAAGGGCGGATGCCGATGAAAATGGTGAAAAAAACATAAGGGAAACACAAAAAAATTATCTGAAAAATAATTTTGGTAATAATCCAGATAATTTGGATCGAAAATTAAAAAATTTCAAAAAATTGAGAAAATATCGGACTCTAGGACAGTATGCGCCGTCGATAATAAACTGGTCATGGTCATAATTTTTTTTCTGAAAGCGCAGATTTTTGAGATCCCTGAAGGTCCGCTACAAAAATTCAAAAACGGCTATCCCCAAATTGGCCAAATAGAAAAAAGTAATGGCCAGATCTTTGGCCAAAACCACGATTTTATCGCTTAACTTGGACATAACTTTTTTTCTACTTGGCCAAATCTGATGGTCATTTTGCAATTTTGTAGCAGACATTCAGTGCTCTCTGTTCATGCCAAGATCTCTAAAATCTGCGCTTTCAGCAAAAAAAAGTTATGACCAGTTTATTTTCGCTGACGCCATACTGACCTCACCCGGAAATATGGCATAGAATTCGAATCTGGTGAAGCGATGAATAGTAAAGAAAAATGGACACTATTTTACATCATTTTTACAAAAAAATTCACATTGAAGTCATCTCGCGTGAAACTCACTTTATATAATTCAAAATTTTCAGAAAACACGTACTAGAGTCGCGTATAAGTAGTCAGAAGGGTACACGTATAACGTATTAATCAAGTAGAAAAAACACGCCAAAATACGGTACGTGAGTTAGCACGTGTCGTCCAAAAAACCATAGAACGCATCACGTACTTCATGAAGTTCCGTAAGTACTACAGGAAAATTTGTGAAATACGTACCATTGTACGTGCCGTACTCGTGTATTATCCGTATAACGTGGTCACGTACTAAAAGCACACGTGAAAAGAACGGTACGTAAGTTAGCACGTTTAACCAAAAATAAGTAACACGAATCACGAACTTCATGAAGTTTGTGCACGTACTATGGCACTGGTTTGCATTCTATAAGTTCGGACTCGGTCGTTTGAGTCCCCACGTTTGAGTCCCCAGGGTGGAAAAATGCTTGTAACTCGGCTCAAACTCAACCTAGAAACTCATTTGACACCAAGCTTGTTTTTCTAGGTTGAGTTTGAACCGAGTTACAAGCATTTTTCCACCCTAGGGACTCAAACGTAGGGACTCAAACGACCCCCACCCCTATAAGTTATTTTTTAATTTTAGCAGGGATAACAGCAGATGATGCGCAACAGGACACGAGAAGTGAACAGCTACAGCAACAGGCAGATATTTTGCACCAAATGCGCATGATGAGGATGGAGGAGGAGCAGCAGAACGGTGGCCACGTGGATGGGGACCAGTGTTGTTGTTCCAGTACGCACAATCATCACCATTAATAGTATAGATGTTGATGCGTGTTTGATCATGATGATTGTTGCCCCAAAATCCCCCCGAAAATGCTCACTTAAATACGCACCTCGCAGGACTGTAATGCATATAGCAATTAGTAATGCGTCATTTGATTTTAAGCATTTTTTTTCTTCTCATTTTACGCCATTTTTGAATGTGCATTCAGCCTTGCGCAATATTATATGAACACATTCTCTATAGTGGCCAATAGGAAATATTTTATTTTTTTTTTCAAATTTATTATATATATTTTTCGAGAATAAATAAACTGCCATGTTTTTGGATTTAAGTATCTCATTTTACGGTAGAAGGGCACCTATACAGGCATTTTCCCTCATTTTTTATTGACCTTAGTGATCTGGGACGGAATGTAAATGGTCAAAATATATTTTTGGAAATTTTATTCGCCATTCAAATACACAGTATCCAACATACATGGGAGCGGCATACTGTAGGATTACGGTATCGTTAAGCGGTTCATGAAAGCACTTTCGGTGTTACGGTATCATGGTACATTACGGTACAATAAGTTACACAGATTATACACCAAATCATCAGTCAAAAGTCATAGGGAAAACAATGGCCCGACGGGGGCACCGTGGCGAAGAAGGACTGCTGCTGCTGAACTCGTCGGCCACCGGCAGAGGTCCGCTGGCTTTGGCGATGGAGGTGCTCCTCGCGCTGAAAATTTTAAAATAGTATAAAAATTTAGGGTTTTTTTGACCTAAAGTTAGAATTACCTAGGGAATTTAAGGATTTTTATTTATAATCTTTAAGGAATTTTTTAATCTAATGACAAGTTTTTCATCTAGGAAATTTGATTTATTTTTTCATGTACCAAAAATTTTTTCCAAAGATCTTATTACTTAAGAGATTTTGTCTTGCCTAATTTTTTGGAATTTTCGGAAAAAAATTTTTGCCTGGAGGATGTCGCGCAACCGGTAGCCAATGGTCGCAAATTCGGGCCTCTCGGATGGCCGAGAGCGCCAGCAGGACAGCATCAGGTCGTAGCTGCATCAACCAAAAATATTCGAAAAATTCCAAAAAATTCCTACAGTATGTCCGGACAGTGCAGGGGCTGGGCCAGACGGTTGCCGGCCTCCAGAAAGTGCCTGATGAAGAGAAAAAATTGGCAATTTTCCACCAATCCCAATCTCCGTAATCCCCTACCATATCCTCAACCTTTCATTACCGTACTCTCCACATACACAATTCCGATTCCCACCATACCCCTTATCGTTACCATGTTGCCAGATCTTGACTGTTTTCCTCGTTTTTTGGCTTTCCCTTATATCTCCGACCCTACCGTATCCATATCCAACGTATCCTCATCTACTACATTCCACCTCGATCTTACCAAGATACACTACAGTATCCGTGGTTACACCATTACTGTTACAATTACAATACCCTCCTTGAACGTATTTGGCTATACTGTAGTACTATGTTGGGCCAGTACTACTGTACACCGCCTTTCTTCGTATTATTGTACATACAGTATGCTCAATACCTCCATACAGTAATCCTCCTTGTTTTGCCTACCGTATCTCGATGCTGGGCACATCATTGTAGGGGGCGGCCGCCCGGGTCAGCAACTCCCACAGCACAATGCCGTAGGACCACACATCGGACTTGGTGGAGAAGGCACGCCTATGGAGGAAGTTGATCTTTGATCCCATAAGAGTTATCTTTGATGCCTTATCAGGTTGATCTTTTATCTTCTTGCAGTGTCCAAATCCTTAAATCTAGGATTTTATACACCCAAAATCAACCAAATTGACCCTTTATGGTCCAACTTTCTGATTGCACCTTAACCTGTGGGCCTTAAAAGAAAGCAAATTGATATTTCTGGTAGCTAATCCTGAAATCCTGAATTCCTGAATAAATCCTGAAATTTTTGATCTTGGTCCATAAATCTGTGATTTTTTGCTCCTTATCGTCCAAATATTAATGATTTTAGCCCCCTAGGACCCGTAAATCAATCCAATTTTGACCAAAAAATCAATGATTTTACCTGTCCCTCAGGTATTCGATGGCCATCCACTTGAGGGGCAACTTGGCCGGTGCCGCACCCCGACCACCACCACCACCCTCCGCCTCCCGCTCTGGCATCGGATCGTTCAGGTCCACCGCGAGCCCGAAGTCAGCTACCTTGACCACGCCCTGCTCGGTCAGCCTGAAGGGGGAGGGTGGATTGAGACATTTTGGCGCCATAACGTCAAGAAAATGGAGCAAAAATCAGTTTTACAAAATGATCCTAAACCAGTTCGAATTGGTCTACTATGAAAAAATGACCAAAAGACTGTGCATTTGGCCAAGCCATTTGCCATGACCATAACTTTCTTGACAATGCGCCAAATTCAAGCGTTTAGGCTCATTTTGTAGTCATTTTTTTTTTGCATTTTTTTAAATGTCAAATGATCCCTCTTTCAGGGAACAAGTTACTGTAGAACAAAAAAAGGAATCAAGGATCCAACTTGCCCTGCTGATGACGATCCAAACAACCTTGGTAACATTTATGGCCAATTGAGATGTATACTTTGATCAAGGGTTTTTTACTCAATTTTTTCCCTAATGGTTGCCCTTCCTACATGCAATTCCGAGCGGCCAAGTCCCGATGGACAAAGCCTTGGCCCGCCAAATAAGCCATGCCATCCGCGATCTGCAGCGCGAACCAGGCCAACTCCATCACCGTGATCACCTGTGGTGGAAACGAAAAATTGGTCCAAAAATGTGCCATAGTTCCCGTGTTCAAACAATGGGCTGCACAATTCAATGGGGAGAGAGGNGCAAAGCCAAAAATGTTCAATAGAGCCCAAAGGAAAACAGCAAAATATTGAAAAAAACGAGAACATTCGAGGCATGCGAATTTTTTTTTGAAAAATCTGCAACCTGTAAAATTTCTTCTCAAAACTGAGGTCTTTGAAGATCTTACAAAACTTAGATTTCTGGAAATTTTTAAACCCATGGATTGTGATTTATTAAATACCCGTGGCCTATGTAAATCTTTTTAAAGTACAAGGTTTTTCGGAAAACAGCCTTGACAAAGGGGTCAGGCTTTTGAACTGGGGTCTATTGAGTAACTTCGAACATGCTCATAGGGTTAGGATTCAGGGATTTCGAGAGAGCTTTCAAAATCGAAGCTTTTTTCCAACAAATCAGCCATCCTAGGGACGAACCCGGAAGGAGTCGCTGACAAAGGTGCGCAGGTCGCCAAAGTGCATGAAGGGCATGACCACGGAGGGTGCGGCACCGTCCTCCTCCGCAAAACAAACGCCGTAGATGCGCAGGATCTGGCGCGCCAAAAGGTGGGTTCAATAAAAAAATTTTGAAAAATTTAAAGAGTCCAATGACCCAATGGGCCCTTAGGATTGAATTTAATTTCAAAGATTTTATTGGACCAAATTTATGAGGATTCAATCTTTAAGGCTTGAAAGTCTCTATGAAATATTATGGCCTAGAGTAGATTTTAAGCTGAAATATCGAAAATTTTTCGACTTTTCCACCAAAAAGAGAATTGAAATTCGATGTAAAAAATGACCCCTCTCATCCCCACAACTGATCAGTGATCAAATAAAGCATTGGGATTCGATCAAGCGTAAGGGCCCAAGTGATCAGAAGATCAAATATTCGGTGTTTTCTCCAATCTCTCCCGGTTTTTTGGATTTTTCAACAAATTGTTTGTCATACATTTCGATGGCACAGCCTTCGCATTGTGGCCGCCTCGCGCAGGAATTGGGCCACTGTGTGCAGACTGTTGGCACAACTCTTCAGGGTCTTCACGGCCACCGGGACTTGACGGCCCGAGAACGGGTCGGACAGCTGGGCCCGGAACACGTGGCCGAAGTGGCCTGAAAATTTAGGAGTTTAGATCCAATCAAACTCAGTCCTAATGATCAGGGAGGGGGTAAAATTATCCTATGCTTACATAATTAGTGATTGGGACATAATGCGATCGAGAAAGGTCCAAGCGATCAGGGGGAGGGCAAGGTGATTGGGACTTAGTTCGTTTGTAGAGCTCAAAACGATGAGGAAAAGGTGATCGGAATCAAATTTCGATAAAGCTCAATTTTTTGAAATGATGTAAATCAACTAATAAGTTACGATATGATCAGAGCAAGGTTATTGAATCGAAAATGCTTGAAATGAAGGATAAAAAATATTGATCGTTCCACTGATCAATATCAATACCATACAAAGAAGGAAAATTGTGCTCCTGATCGATCGAGTTGAAATGATCAGGTCCGCTGATCGATCGCGGCGAATCAGCTTGATCAAAGCCTTTTGAAGTGATCAGATTGCTCGTGAATCTCATCGTTCAAAAATATATTGTCAAGCTGTAGCAATAGACACGAAGCGACGGACTTGATCTGATCGAGCAAGACTAAAGTACCCATTCGTAATGATTGATTGGATGGTCCAATTGATCGGTGTCTGGATGATCAGGGGCAAATAATTGGGATTCGATCGATCCATGTTCAATAAACAATCCAGGCCATGATTTTGGATGTTTGTAAAAATAGGGACTGTGGTTATACGTAATCAACGACGCACCTTTGCCGACGCACTCGCGGATGTGCAGGAAGCGTGCCGGGATCAACAGTTGCTGTATGCAGCGGCGCAACGGGGACGACACGCGGCTGAGCACGTCGTGCGGGGAGCGGTAGTACCTGTAGCAGAAAGGGGTACTGTAAATGGTTGATTACTGCTTTCGGAGATAGTGATCAGTGTTATCGATGAGCCTATTTTCAAAATGATCTGATCCTGGAAGTTGGTTCATCAAAAATGATGTGATCTGATCAGATCATCCTGGTTCATGATCTGGATCGGATCAGATCATGGATCATCGACAACACTGATGGTGACCCCCAGCTACCGTACTCATCCGTTTCGGCACTCACATCAGGAAGTACCGACCATCAAGGTACAGTAAGACCACCTAATTTACCCAGGGTTATGTACATCGATCGCTCTCTTTCCAAGCTTGTTGTACGTCCTTTCCAATGGGGTTACTTTACATTTTTCCCATGTTATTAAACGAACATCTATTCCCCGCCGATTAGACTACATTTCAGTCAATATTCCAATCCAAAATTACTGTACATTTTCCCCAAGAGTACGGTAGACCCCAAGAGTAAGGTAGACCCCTCACAGAGTCCGGTAGACCCATCATTCTGGATAATATGTATTATAATACATATCTTCCTCCTGAATTACCTACTCTTACTCTATATCCCTTCCCGAAACTCTTACATTTTTGTAAATCACCCACGGGCTACCGTATGTTATTGTATCTTGCCGTCTCATTATCGTTTCTTACCGTCTCAGCTGATGCCTGCGGTCCACGCTGGCGGACAGTTCGCGCGCGCGAGCCTTGCGTTGCACGCCCATGTGCGGCGCGGTGGACGTGCGGAAGGAGGCGTGCGGAAAGTCGTAGGCCATGGAGTCGCTGCCGCCCGCGGCGTAGTAGTCGCACATCGGCGCCGCTCCGGAGGCCAGGAACAACGGGTTCAGGAACACGGTGGAGCGGTGCGGAAGAAAGCGGGGCCCAAAATCGCCCATTTTCAGGGGGAAATCGCTGAAATTTCGGTGAAAATTGCCATAAATTGTGCGAAAAATACTGAAAACTTGCACACAAATACAGGAAAATCGCGCCAAGGTTTCTGCAAAAGATCGCAACGAGCTTACAACATGTTAAGTGGAAATTTAAGAGTTGCGCGGCATGCTAGCAGAGATAAATTTTTACAACATTCCAGAGATAAAAAGATACGCATGGGCTATGTGGTACGGAAGATCGCCAACATGTAGAGAAATAGTACTTGTAGAAAAAAAACAAAAAATGCGCAACAACTTCAAACTAACAAACATTGTTAAGCTTGCGCACATTCAAGCAGAATGTCAAATGCACAATTAAAATTATGCACAATTCGCCAATTAAAAGTCGCGCACCTTGCTATTTCATGTGATAAAGCTATGCAAAATGTTTGTTGGGAAAAAGGGGATAATGGTTGAAAAAACTAAAATTGCGCCACATTTGTACCCGCATGAATGTATGAAAATATGCGCCGCCGCAGTAATTGAATTGTCTGCTCCCGTCTGGAAATGCCAGGGTTAAAAGGTTGTTTGTTGTTGTGGTTTGCCACCCCTTTTAAGGCAATTTCCAATTAGCATTTCCCTTGAGGCCATTTTGGGCCACATACATATGTAAACAATGGCCAAAAACACTTTTGGGCCAAAATTTGGCCAAAAGACCGGAAATTTGGCCTGTATAAGATCCAAGACCATCTACCGACATTTTGGGCCATCTAGATATGTAAACAATTGCCAAAAATACCAATTTTGGGCCAATATTTGGCCAAACCTGAAAATTTGACCTGTCCAGGATCTAAGCTATCAAACCTCGGGTGTTAACTTTGGAAAATTTTGAAGGCTGTCTTGCAACTATTGCTGAATGGGTCTAACAAGGGAACATCCTCTACTGTAACTCGGAATTTGCATATTCGATTCCTATCATTTTATAGAGCATCCACGCAAACCATGGAAAATTTAAATAATGAATTCCCTCGCAGCACGAAACTAAAGTTATTTATTTTTTAATTTTTTAATAAACGGTCGTTCATCCACACGGATCATCCACCCATTGGTGGGTG